>JANZLQ010000017.1:6157878-6173599 GCA_026212715.1 Elanus axillaris | reverse complement strand
GTCCAGCGAAGGAGGGGGGAGTGATAGAACGGCTTTGGTGGGCACCTGGCGTTCAGCCATGGTCAACCCACCACAAGTACTAATAATTTGTCAACACTAGCAGAAGGGTCCATAAGCACTTGTTTTCTCTGAGAAGTAGAGTACTTCAGCTTGTTGGTTTCTTGTTATTATGGAAAAATAGTTCCAAGGGCTCAAGCTATTTCATTTAGAAGGGTGATGGATGCTGGCATCACACCGTATTGAGCAACCAAGCAATTGAAGTGAATACTGAAAAGCCTCCGGAGGTACAGAGAGATGCCTAAATATTTATAGAACTAAATGCCTCAGAAAAATAAAACATATCAGTGGAATTAATTTGCTAGGAATGTATACAGTCTTAGAGTTCAACTACTGTTTAATGCTATTCAGAACAGAAAATAGAAAGGTATGAGCCACATTAGAAACTCTGATAAAGCAGGTGTGTTACTGTGTATTGGAAGATCATATTTATTGAATGAACTTTTAGAGGAAAAAAATGCAGAAAGTCAGGATATAGCGTATCCTTCTTTGGGCTAAATTCAGATGCCCACACTCAGATATATTCTGTAATATAAGATGCCTTTGCATCCTGCCTGACGTCTAACCGCCTCTCCAGAAGGATATGGATTTTCTTGTGTCATACCTCTTAGCCTTGCATGGACATCTTGAATACCTGAGCATCCCATATAGTAAGAGACACCTGAGGATGGCCAAATGAATTGTATCCCTTCTGTCCTGTAGCATTTGATATAATGAGGAGTCTGCTCATATAGAAAATCTCTTAATTAAAATGATAAAGCATATAAACTGCTCATATATTTATACATAAAAGATTTTATACTTACTTGATTAAAATGAATGAACTATGGCTGAATGTATATTCCTATAATAAAAGTGTAGTAATATTACATGGATATTGCATTGTGATAACACCAAGGTTTTAAATAATTCTGCATAGTTTTTAGATAATGTTATATAGTACAAAGAAATTGAAATGTACTGAGGTTAACTTAATTCATAATAAAAGCATACAAATAAGTTTGCCTGGTATTTAAACTATGAATAAGAAAAAATTATGAATATGAAATTTTAGCATTCATATTGCCAGACAAACTAAGTTTCAAAGTTGCATTTTCCCCCAAGCTTTTCTTCCTACTGTGCTTTTAAAATATACAACTACATGGCTTGTTGGTCCAAGTCTACTTTTGAATTAAAAAAGAAATTGTTTTCTAAATAATTTGCTTTATTACTCTAGTAAACTAAAATTCAGTGCTGAAATTCTAGCCCTGTTAAAATAAAAAGAATAGATAAGGATTTTCATGTTTAAATATCCTTCTATCACTTTGTTTAATACCTCAATCTATTAAAAGAAAATTGTTTAAATGATTACCTCCCAAATAGGTTAGCTTTCAGAAGTTTGTCATACCTGTTTGTGTTTTATCTCACATTTTTTCCAATAAATATTGTGATAATATTCCAAATACAACAAAACTTAAGTAACCTTGTATTAAACTAGAATGTGTATTTTTGAGCCAGAAAATAAAAGAAAATTTAAACAAAAAAAAGAAACAATCTTGTTATTTTGGAGAGATTTGAATTACCTACTGTCTAAAGAGTAGTAAGAATGTTAGCATGTTACACCAAACTTTGTAATTTACTGGCCACAAATAAGAAGGAAAGGAGCCACAAACTGCAGCCTGTGGGAAAGACCTAAATTCAAGCAGTTTATGAAGGACTGTATCCCAAGAGAGGGACCCAGCACTGGAGCAGGGGAGAAGTGTCAGGAAGGAGTGGCAGAGACGACCTGTTAATGAACTGACTCCAGCCTGTATTCCCCACACTCTGCACTGCTTGGTGGGGTAGGATGTAGAAGAGTCAGAACTGAGAAAAAATTTTTATTGTTATTTCTCACCATCCTACTCTATTTTTAGCTGTCAATAAATTAATCTTCCCCAAGTTGAGTTTATTTTGCCCGTGAGGGTAATTGGTGAGCAACCTCCCTGTCCCTATCTTGACCCACGAGCTTTTTAATCTTATTTTCTCACCTTGTCCTAATGATGTGGGGGAGTGAGAGAGCAGCTTGGCGGTCACCAAGGAGCCAGCCAAGGTCAACCCACCAAAACTATATAGGAGAATCATCTTAACATTATAAACTGACACATTAAAATTACTTTTAGTGAAATTACTTATTAAGGTATTTGCATTTAACTATATTAAATATTAATATTCTATTAGCAATCATGGTGAGAAAACAAAATAATTTCTCCCAAAAGCCATAAGAATAATGATAGTGATGACAGCACATACATTTTGAGCCTTATTCAGCAATGCTTCTCACAGTTTAAATTTCAAAAAATAAAAAGCACAACACAAAACCAAATTACATAGTTAATCTTTTTGGTAATAAAAGTCTACCTAACTCAGTTTTAAAATCTAATCTCCCACACCTGAATGTACTTTCTCTAATCCTATACTTATGTTGAAAATGTCCCTCATACCCCAGTGATAATTAATATATTTATTTTCATCCTGCGTCATTCTGTGTCATGAAATTTATCTGTGTTAAGAGCAAGTAGTAAATTTGATTGGCTTTAAGTATTATAGGCTTGTTTCTTATATCACCTACCTACTCACCACTCACTACCTTTACATCTTTGCATCTGTAAGCATTTGAGTAGAGCTATTCTTGACCTACATTGGTCAAAAATTATACCAGAATCAGTGAGGATAATCTCTGGTCATTAATCTCAAAACCATATGGCAATCTGCTCAAATATGCAGGTAATAGTGCCCTGTAAGAACACATTGGGGCATGAGCCATATTCATTATTTGGATCTAATTCAAATTATATATGGGTAAACAGAACAGTTTCTGTTAGTTTGCTTCAGCATCATCTATAATGAATATACAATGAGGAGATTCTGCAAAAGCTCCATTAAAATGTAAAGAGAACAGTAGAAAAGGGTAGCTGCAGTTTTTCTTCTGCAGTGTTATATGACTTACTTTTAAATCATAGTGTATAAATAACTGACTCCAGAGAAACAATTTTTATTTTATTTAATAGTAAAATATGCTGTCAATAAAAGAAAGGAAAAAAAAAAGGATTAATGTCTTTACAGATAAATTTCAAATACTTTTAGATCAGTTTTAAATAAGCTAGCTTGAGAAACTGAGAGACAGGATGCAGTCTATGTGGGTAGACAGCATGGGATCATAAGAGATGAAGTACAGGCTTGGCAATGTGGACCCCATAGTTATAAACCATACACCATATGTCAAGAAATGTAGATCTGGAGCTGAACAAAATTGGCTTTAGGGGTAAAAAAGAGACAGAAAAACAGTATCTAATATACATAAAGCATACTGTGTATAGTAAATCTGGATGCGATGCAATCTGTAGCTGCAGATCAATAAAGATAGACAACTGTAAAAGTGTGTTAGCAAACATATAAAAATCACCCGAAGTGGGTCTTAGGGGAGCAAGAACAAAGCAGCAACATCATCGTCATCATCATGATTGGCATATTCATGCCAATAAAAAACTGCAGAGGCTGAAGACTTATGGTGTTAACTTCTTCAGCAGTTAAAAGCTATTGATTTTAAGACCCAGAGGGGCAATGGAATGGTGAGCATAACCCCAAGAGACAGAACTACATTACAATTTTAATAGTGTTATGGCTATTGTTATTATTATTACTATTGAGACTTCTGTATAAAAGTACTCTACCTGCACTATTATTCTTTCTTCTTCTATAATAATTAGATGTAGTCTAATAATGTTTCTTGAATTAAACTGTTAAGATTTCCATTATACTAACAGCTAATTCTTGGCTTATATATACTGTGTGCCTCCTCTTTGGCCATGAACAAGGTTTTGATTTCTTTTTGCTGAGTTACCACTCTTCAGTCAGGAGTTCTAAAAAACCCAGTAGATTAAGCCTTAGCAGATTCAATTATTCTGCATTTCTCTGATATATATTGCTCAATCTTTACTTTCATTTCCATGATATCATGATTAATGGTGATGACTGCTTGCATTTCTATAGCAGAAGGAGCTTACAATCTTCTACAAGTATCAATACTTGTAACATCTTGGTACCATTTTTATAGTAAAAACCCTGTTGTCTATCAAAACAGTGTTACAGAGTTCATTCTTTTATCTGACGTGAGAAGCTGTAAACTGGCCTTGGGGCTCCAAAGCCTGTGTTTCATTTAGTCACAAAACTGTTTTTCCTCTTTCCTGTGTGTCAACAAAGATACAGCTAGGTGTACCTTTTAAAAAGCTTAGTTCAAACCAGATAAAAATATGTTCTTGTTCTTTACAAATATATAGCTTAAGTGTACATGAGACAGTAGAACTGCACAAATATGCATATCAGGACATGATCTATTGTATTTTGAGAATACAAGGAGTTTTAACCAGAAGCATTGTGGCTAGCTATGCCGTACCTGAAAACATTTGGAAACGGAAACTAAATTTCAGTATCTGATTTTTCCATTTGTAAGCATACTATCTGAAAATATTAATTTCTCTGCTATCAGTATGCACTACTCAGATTTCTTTTTTATTTGTATTTGTACACACATACATATAAACTTATTCCATATTCATGATCCTTGATCTAACTGTATGATTTAGATTTCAAAATACATGAGAAGCTGAAAGAAATATATGGAATAAAAGTAAAGATTTATATTTTAGTTTAACTTATGAAGTAACACTTTACAATAAAAAGTGCCATACCTACCTATATTATAAACCTACACCATTTACGCCTCAGCAAGCAAATTTTGCATTCACGATGAGCTGATAAGAAAATTCTTGATCAAATATTACTTAGTGTCATCTATCAGGATAGCCAACTTATCCTCATAGACTTCTGCTCCTGTTTTTCTGGATGTTGCAAGTATAAATCAACAAAATTTCTACTATATTCAAAACAGAATCTGAAGTCACATTTTACTTAGCCACTTTGGATTTCATTTCTATATATTTCCTTTGCGGTCACTGAAAGGCTTATCACTGCCTTCCTGTGGAGCCTAAGTCAGGTTACTCTTATTTTATTCCTTTCAATAATGAGTCTACTCATTTCTTATTTCTAAAGACTTTAGGTACTTAAAAACACACTTGCATCATGTGACAACTATTTAAAAAATGCAATGTTCCTGAAACCAAATTATTGGCATTACCAAGTGTAAACACTTATTAGTGAATATAGCTAAATGTGAAATACAGTTTGGTTATGAAGATATTAGCTAAAAAGTTTAAATTATCAAAACGTTACTTTCTCTTTGTTTTTTAAGTCTAGCAGGAGATAGAGTGTGGCCTTTTTGGTTTCAGTCACAATAGGTGTCAGACATGAAGTGCAGAGTTAGCCATCTAAATGACTGTTAATGGGATTTGTTACTCTAACCGATGCAATTATTTTTAAAACTCCATTAGATTTTATGTCTTTTTCTATTTACTTAGCTGTTCAAAACCCTTACCGTTCTCTACACAGCTCCCCAAAATTTGTTTTTGCATGACAGCTTTCTTGAGGAAAGCTCTAATTTTAAAATGCAAAGTTGATGTTAAACACTTTGAATTTAATGTCACACTGCATAAGAGGACACTGTGTTCTTTAATTACACACGATTCACTTAAAGTTTTAGCTTTCTTTACAATTTTCAGTCTACAGAACTAAAGTGCTTCTAACAATAGGCAGACTTGACTAAAAAGTTAGGCCAAGATCAGAAAATACATATGGACTTGACAGAGTACTATGAAGAACAAAACATTATGAAAGGCACTACATTTATGCATCCTTAATATTGCCTAATAATTAGAGAAATGAGCTGGTTGCCTTTCCTAAATTCATGCTGCAAAGAAGTCTACATCACAACAGTCACATCATAATTCGAGCAGACACTCACACAGGGCATAAAATGGAGTACTCTTCCCTGCATGTGATAATTCTGGTGTGATAAAGTTTATGGCTAGATTTATTTAAGAAATACCTTGTTGAGAATGAAGTCATATACCTAGCCATCTATAAGAAAAAGATCTTTTTTCAAAGGCAATACTATTTCCCTTCGCCCCTCAACTACAGAAACCTGCAATAAGGATGCTGAGGGAAAAGAAAAACTTAACAGAAAATGAATACAGATATGGATTACTTGTCTCAAGTATCTTTATCTATTAGCTGCTAACATCTTGTTTTTGTTTGGGGGCGATTGTTGTTTGGTTTTGTTTTATTATAATCCATATGCATGTTAATGCTACAGGCAACTCCAAGAAACACTTTTTGTTAGCTGGTGGTGGGTCTTGTATACCTTCATGCAATCAGTAGCTATAAGATCATACTACTAGGCATCAGCTTTACAGGCTTCTATATTCCTGCTGTTTGATGAATGTATGGATGTCACAATGGCTGCCAGCCAGAAAGACAGACATATGGAACACAAACATATCTCAAGGTCATGGTAACTCTGGCAGAGTGCAGGCTATCTACAGCAGAAGGATACAAAGCAAGGGGTACTCCTAGCAAGTTTTGGTTGCTATTGCTTTGACTTCAGTTTTCATGTGAGAACGACTCCTCCTCTATGATCTTTTAATACTGGACCTGAAAAAATAGGATGATTTATTAAAACATGCAGTTCTGTGAAAATAAAAGAATCTTCTTGAAGAGTGTGGAGAACTGAAAGTCTCAATAGGTATGTTGAAACATAGACACAGTGTCAAGAAGGTAACTCAGTAGAGTTTTAAAAAATAGTGTAGGAAGGATCTGGACAGTCTCATAGAGTTAGATAGAACAAAAAACCACCAAAACCCATCTAAGATTCTGGAATCCTCTGCACACTTTAGAAAGGGCTATAAGATCTAGTCCTTTCAGATGAAGGTTCTTCTTTTCCTATAACCAGCTATCCACACACACTCCCTCAATGAATGGACTTTAGAAGTGAGAAGAAAGTGAAAAGGCATCCTGTGAAGTTTCAGAACCATAATGACAAGGGTGCTGCAACTAAACAAACTGTAACTTGCCTGCTGAGAAGTTTTTTAAAGGATTGAGTGAAGATGCTTCTAAAGTCTCTGAAGGTTTACAGAGCATCATCAGTGTTTAAGTGAGGCCTGCACAGGCAGGCTGAGCTACATGAGACATAAATCATAGAGTTAAAACTAGCAGGCTGGAATCTGTTCAAGGAAGAAAAGCCATCATTGCTAAAGAATCAGAAGTTGCTCCATTATGGCTTATGTTCGAGTGACATCTGACTTATGAATGCCCAGCTGTGAGGTCTAGATGCTTAAACATAAATTGCATCTCATTGGACGATGAAAAGGTTTTTTTCCTTGTAAATTTCAACACCAATCAATCAATGAGATAAGAAAAATTGACTTCATCCTGCATATGAGATGACTGTCAATCATAGTTAACACTCCCGTGAAGACACATAAAGCAAAAGGAAGGACCTTGAACTGACAGTGATCCTTAGCCAGATCCAAAAGGAGATGATGATAAAGGACTGGTTTTATCTCTGTATGACAGCACTCCTTTGACACTGGCAGTCATGCACCAGTTGCCCTGTCTGAACAGTTGAAACAACACTGCCTAGTATCACCACTTGAGCTTGAAACTATAAAAAGAAGATTTCAATATATTTAAGTTTAATATGGTTTATCAACTACCCTTTCCTTTCAGTACCTGAGAACAGTCACCATAGAAATTGCTGCCTTTGTGATGCACAGGAAGTTCCCAGGGGTGAACAAAAGCCTGTCTTAATCTCACTGGATTCTTAAAAAGAACTCTGAAAAAAACATGGATCACACAATGTGACACAGCAGCAAATGAATTGCATCATGAACTGACTAGCCACTAGTTCCACTGCAAAGACATCTTATGCTATTTCTTTTCAAGATGTTAGGCCAGTTTGGTTTTGAATGGAAAGGACAGTCACAAGGTAAGGGAAAGACTTGTAGAGAGTGACTGCAACAGCCAGCTATACATTGAGGGCTCCTGCCCAGACAGGCCATTTGTTCACAAGAAAAAGAGCTGAGTTTGCTTCTTCTCTTTTTCCTTCTGCAGGCAACCCATGTTTTTTAGTCTGAAGTTTACAGCTGCAGCCAAGTAACTGTCAGATCCTTGCCATATTAAGCACCTGGCGACAGGATAAAGAGGAGAACAAGTTCAAAAGTCATCATCATATGACTAGACATGGCTGTGACTATGGAACATGTAGACAAAAAAGAAAAATAGGAAGTGACTAAGATTTAAGGAAGGTAAGACTCAAATACCCAAGAGTGGTGTCTAACATCTTTCTTTAAAACTGCTTTGGTACCTGAGGCTCAAAGGATTCCAATTTTTGTAAAGAGCTTCAACTATGATCTAGGAAAATATAGATTTGTAAATCCAGTCTTCAGTGCTGGCCAAGGTAGTAAAGAACAGAATTGGTGAATAAGTGATGGTATACCTGGGAAAAGTCACCATGGCTTTTGTAAAAAAAAATGTGCTTTGGTAAATTTTTGCAGTTACGAAAGAGTATTTACATTTTTTTTTTCCTTAAAGATGACTCATTTGATATTGCCTTTCCAAGGGCTTTTCTCAAAGTCTGTCACCAACCTCATGCAGAAATTAGGTAGCCATGGTACAAAAGGTCTTTCACAGACAAAAAATTTGTTAAAAAAACAGAAACTAGAAATAGAAGCAATCTGTTAGTTCCAGCACTGACAGAAAGTCACCAGCAGAGTTCCGGAATGAGCTGTGCTGTCGGAGACATTCACAGGCAATCTGGAGCATGGTAATATCAGTAGAGGGAGAAAGTTTATTAATGACAGAGATCTCTTTCAAAATAGCAAACAAAAGGGTCTACTGTGAAAAAAAAGGAGAAAGATCTTATAACATGGAGTGACTGCAGATGAAATTTGACGTAGATAAATATTAAATGATGCACAAGGCAAAAATAATTCCAACTTCACACATAAAGTGATGTGCTCTGAACTGATAAATAAGGACAAGACTTTGGCATCATGAAAGATAATGTTATAAAAATTTAATCTGAGCACTTAGTACAGTCAAAGAATAAAACAAACCTTAAGAATTAAGAGGGAAGCAACTGAAAATAAAATAGAGAACACCATTTTGGTACTGCATAAAATCTCATCCTGAATACTTCATGCAGTTTTTGTCCTCCAGTCTAAAAAAAAAAACAAAACAAAAACCAAAAGGTGCAATAGAAGAGCGATTGAACTTGACTTTAGTACACTTTGCTATTTGATAAGGCTCTTAAACATATGAGAGCCTCATAAGCAACCCTGGAAAACATTATCTTACTTAAAATGTTATGGGATAGGGTCAGAGCTGTTTGGACAGTATGAGTAGGTTAGTGTTTTCAACTTCAGATTTAAAAGACGCACAGAGACTTCTATGATGCTTGTCATGGGCATTTTTTTTAAACAAGCTGTATGTTGAAATAGCAAGTCTGATATTTAAGCTTCTACACTGGGAAGGACAGTTAAGTACATTGGTAGACAGGTTTAGAAAGCAAAGTGATCTTGAAGAATTGGAGAGATTGCCTTAAACTGAACCAAAGCAAACCAAACCAAACCAAGTGTCATTAAATAGGACACTACATTTAGAAAGGTATAATGTACTGCTCGGTTACAGACTGAGTGACAGCTAGCCAGGTAACAGCTTTTTAGAAGAGGATCTGGATGTCATAATAGAGCATGAGCTGAACACAAATCATCAGTCACCTCTTTGAAAGAGTCAGACATCATAAAGAAGCATATATAGTAGTCTGCAACAGATGAGGAGACATTTTGTCTCTTTAATCAACATTTATGAGACCTCAACTGCAAAGCTGTGCCAATTTTTGACCTGAAACTTCAAGAAAGATAACAACCAACTAGATACTATATCCTGTTAAAAATACTAATATTTATAGTTGATATTATTTAGTTCCCAGATAAATGTGAAAAAAAGGTATGAATCATGTGAGTATTCAGCTTGGGTTTTTAATAATAGCAAGATAGTATATATTTAATCTGTGTAATGTATCTAGTCATAAAGAGAAAACAACAAAATTAATAAAATTATGATGAAAGGCTAGTGAGTATGGGGTGAAGTGGGTGTTTGAGGGAGTCAGCAAAGACCTGACTTTGTTCACCATCACATGAATTTGTGTGGAAGTTCCATTCCACTGTTATCTTAAAAGATGTCACATTGTTTTGGATGCAAGTTCAATGCAGCATGCTCCCTTTCTTTGACAGCAGTGAAGTGACCAATACAGATAGTGTGACTGAAAGTGTGAATTTTTTGTCTCACCAATTCTATTTCCAGTTGAGCAATGTAGAACAAAGCACTAACTGCAGGTCTGCAAACGAGATTTTTCCTTTAATACTGTAACCTTTTCTGCTTTGCAGTACATAGGGTCTTAAAGACAAATTAAGTTTCATTGTAATGAGGCTGTGACACATGAAAGAAAAAAAAAAAGCAAGGGTATATCAACCTTAAATTATTTTGAACTTGCATGACATTTGAGAAACAAATAATTTGTGCTTCAGATCTGATTGTACTCCTGCTGATAGATGATATTGTAATATCTCTGAGTTACAATACATTCAGAGGGTCTATATTTAAAACCTCTTCATAAAATTGATCAGCAATAACTCCATCTCCAGGGATAGAGTGTATTGAAAAAAAACAACCAAACAAGAATAACGATGAAATTATATAAGTGGGTAGAATCATATTGTTATCTGACTGTGATTGATTTTATTTCTCCTGGTTTTATTAGGGTTTTGTGATAAAAAAAAAGAAAAAAAAGAAAAAAAGAAATGCTGAGACAATATTCAGGTTTCTTTTTAGAATCACAGAATAATTCAGGTTGGAAGGTACTTTGGTAGCTCAACAGTCAAGCCTGTGGTTCAAATCAGTCAATGAGGAATTCAGAGCAGCTTGGGTAGGGGTTTGTCCAGTCAAGTTGCGATGGAGCAATTAAACCTGGAAACCACTTCCAGGCACATGAAGGACAAGAAAGTCATCAGATGTAGTCAGCATGGAGTCATCATGTTTGACCAAACTGATGAACTACTGTGATGAAGTAACTGTCCTGGCAGATGAGGGAAGAGCAGAGGATATTGTCTACCTGGACTTCAGTAAGGCCTTTGACATGTGAAGAATGAGACCGAGTATGACAAGGTAGCATAGCAGTAATGTCACCAAAGCAATGTTATTGGACTAAAATGACACATCTGTAAAATTTCTTTTGGAAGGACATTTTTCCTCTTCAATACTTGAACAGCTTGGCTAGTAGATATGTGCTGAAAAATTATAGATTTCACGAAATGTAGAAGTATTATGTAAAGCTGAAATCTGGCAGATAATGAGATTTGTAGTTTTTGTTTCATAGCCACAAGTGATCAGGAAACTTAGCAGTTTCAGATTTTTTTTTTTTTTTTACATTTCAACAGTTCTGCTCTGCAAAACATCTACAAATTCTCTTAATGGCTATATCCTATATGCTGAATAGGAAAGGTGAAAAGCCACTTGGTTAGTCAACATTAGACGATCTGCCAATCGGGCTGGCCCTGCCCAATCAGAAATTTTACGTACTGTATAAGGAGGTAAAGTCCCTGCAGTGCACATTAAAAATATGCCGGGGAAGACAGTCTGGGTTGCTCCTGCCTCAGGCAGAGGCAAACTCATTCATGTGATTGCTTTTGCTCAAGGACCTGGCTGTACTTGGTGGGTGATGCGGAAGGATGGGGAAGTCTGACGTGTGCCTCAAAGGGATTTGATTTTAGGTAAGAATAGCCAGTGAATTGAATTGTATGATGTTAATTGTTAAATGTTAATAACCCTGCCACTGTATGTCATCACTACTATAATTGTTATATGCTGTATCAATGGTATTACACTAAGAATCACTTAGATTAATGAAGAACGAACTTTGATAAAACCTAGTGAAGCACAGTAGTGATAGAACCACAACTGACTTCAGCATGCAACAACCCAACACTATGCACCATCTTTCTGCTGTGCCCAATGTCACCTGCCTGCCGCACTGCATCAAAGCCTAATCCTGCTCTGCCGATTTCATGACTTCCCACCACCCCTCCTGCCCAGAAAGACTGGTATGACAGATGGAGCCCAAGGCATTGGACTAAATGAACTCAACAGGCATTTTATAGGGATAGCCCATAGACTAAGGGAATGATATCTGTGTGTGTATATCTATCTATATCTATCTATATCATCTATCTATACTTATTTTCAAAAGACGTGAAAGGTGACAGTGATTAACTGGGATGTATTGGAAAGTGCAGGTCCTGGACATGATGCAAATGGTTTAGAATAAGGGGTGGATACTGTCCTGGTTTCAGCTGGGATAGAGATACTTTTCTTTCTAGTAGCTGGTACAATGTGTTTTGGATTTAGTATGAGAAGAATGTTGATAACACTCTGATGTTTTCAGCTGCTGCTAAGTAATGTTTATACTAAGTCAAGGATATTTCAGCTTCTCATGCCCTGCCAGCGAGAAGGCTGGAGGGGCACAAGAAGTTGGGAGGGAACCCAGCCAGGGCAGCTGAGCCAAACTGGCCAAAGGAATATTTCATACCATGGGACGTTATACCCAGTATATAAACTGGGGGGAGTTGGTGGGAAGGGGTGGAATGCTGGTCAGGGACTGGCTGGGCATCGGTTCACAGGTGGTGAGCAATTGCATTGTGAATCACTTGTCTTTCTTGGGTTATATTTCACTCTCGTGTTATCTTCCTTTTGATACAATCATTGTTGATGTTGTTGTTATTACATTTTATTATTTATTTCAGTTATTATACTGTTCTTATCTCAACCCACGAGTTTTACTTGGATTTGATTCTCCTCCCTATCCCACTGGGGTGGGGAGGAGGGGAGGAGTGGGTATTTCTATTATTACTGCATTGCTTTAACTGAGACTTAGGTTGTGTCTAAAGGAAGGACTTAATACTGCCAATAACATACTCAAGATATCTTACTCTGTAGCTCTCTTCTGCTTGTTTTTAAGAAACATAAGCTGTCAGTAAGATTGAGTGAAATGAAAAAAATATGTTTGATGCCAACTCAGTTCAACATTTGCTTTTGTATCACAGGAAATGGTATTTTTATATGTAATAATTTTTTCAAGAAACGTTTCAAAATGTTGATGTGACATAATAAAGGAGACTTATTCTGCTTATATTCCTGCCCATTAATCACTTTTAAAAAGAAAAACACAAGGTCCTTTATGAATTACAAATCCAGATAACAATGCTAAAAAATAAATACTTTTAAGACTACCCTAATGCTATTAATTCTAAATGTGGATCTCTAATGTCATTCCAAACTATTTTATTCTCTCTTTATCACTATCAGTGTCTATTTGTTAGGCATTTTTATTAGCTAAATAAAAAAATGCTTGAATTACATCAATGGATATACTGAGCCTCCATTAAAAGGTTCTAGCTAGGTTTAGAGAGTTAGATTTATTCTAATGATTTCAATAAAAGCTTTACTAGCATATTAATCCTTTGGGGATTTTGCATATTACTTTGTATGAAAAATATACTTGAATCTGGTGACCATCTGGCAGCTGCACAAAAGACTAATTTTGTCATTCTGATACTAATATTCAGGGGGGGTTATTTAAATTAAACTTTTTTTCTAAGGAAGATACATCACAGCAATATATATCCCGGAGAAAAAAAAAGTATGAAATGATAGCATAAAATATTTCTTATTTTTCCAATATATTCCATATGATCTAGAAGATCATAGTGCAAGCATATGTCAGTTTTGTTTCTCTTACTACAGACTGTCCATTGTTATAAATCACTATTCAGAAATGCTACTATCAAACCAATTGTTGTGGAATTTTCTCTGTATCAGTGATTTTTACAGAATAGCAGTTCTCCTTTTTTATTAAAAACATTTTTCATTCTGTGATTGCAAAGATAATCTAAAAATGTGAACCAAGGGCAAATATGAGTATGTAGAAAGTCTCAGAAAATGGCTTGTGGTGATTAATTCTGCCCATTATGTCTCATCAGGGACCTTTGGACTGTGATATTAGCATTTTCCCACAGCACCAAAAATGTACTTTTGTAAGAGAAATCAATGTTCTGAATGCCAATAATACCCATTATCTTTTTTGTGTCTCCCTGTTTCATTGTATCTTATTCAGACCATACCACTTTATAACTGTCAATAGAAGGTAAATTCAATGAATTACAAGGCAAATATAGACTGGTCAGTTTTCTGCCTCAGGTGGAGGCACTAGGATTCAGCTTACAATCAAGAAGCAGGAACTGAAGATTTCCTCAGGCCTTTACAATTTAGAAGATTAATTTGTGAAATGAACTACAGGTTCTCTGAATTCTAATGCATACAGAGCAGTGGGGAAAAAAATATAAAATTGTTCTGTATAATTTTGACAGTTTTTAGCTGCTAATGCCCACAGAGCTCTATAAAGACAATTAATAATAATAACAACAACAACAATAACAACAACAACAACAACATCACTGTCCTAATTGTTGAAAGTTATCACTGCATATTTACTACTGCAAATTTCACCTAAGTAACTTATTCAAGAAGAATAAGAATGTAGGGTATTTCTTGAAGGTGAACTGAATTATGTTTCAAACTGATACATAGCTATTAATGATAAAACAATATGTTGGAACAACGCTATAAGTGTCAAAAAGTACTATGCAAGTCTTTGATCCTCAAATGATGAAACTGTCCAAGAGTGAACTGAAAATAAAAGTTGAAGAAAATAATTAAATATTTAATTCATATCTCTAAATATTACTGATGTCTATTAAAGCTATCATTTAATTTTGAAAAGAACCTGACCTTATTACTCTTTGTTTTTTTGGAAGATAAAATAATTTAAATATTACTACAACAGCTTTCTAGAAAAAAAAATAAAATTAGGATCTCAAAGATTTTCTTGATTTTTAAACACTCATTTCTTAACTGTTTGAACAAGGAGAAAACCAGCCACATTAAAGTTATAATTCTAGTAGCAAACCTAGCTTAGTGAGATATTTACAGGTAAGCATCAGAATTCCTGCATAATGACACATTTTTATGGTAAAGCATTTTATAAAACTTGTATAAAACACTTTTTGCCCATTCTGTTGTAAAATTCTGTTTGCATAAACAAATACCTTTAGGAATCATAATTAGCATTGCAAAGGGCTTAAATGAAAAGTTGTAAGTTCCTTAAAACTGTCTATAATCTGTTATACTTAAAATGCCACAAAGATAAGCTTAATAATCCTCATGTCTGTAGGAATGGAAATGAATGTCTAATACCTCAGAAATTTGTGAAATACATATATGAACAGATAAAATATTCCCACTGTTGAAATCAATTTGCTAATCAGACAATCATTTAGGCTGGATGCCAGGTGCACACCAAGTCGTTCTATCACTCCCCCCCCCCTTCGCTAGACAGGGGAGAGGAGGAAAAAAAAATAAAATAACAAAGGGCTTGTGGGTCAAGATAAGGACAGGAGAGCTCATTCACTGATCACCGTCACGGGCAAAACATACTCAGCTTGGGGAAAATTAATTCAATTTATTACAAATCAAAACAGAGTAGGGTAGTAAGAAATAAAATCAGATCTCACAACACCTTCCCTCCACCCCTCCCTTCTTCCCGGGCACAACTTCACTCCCGGCTTCTCCACCTTCCCCC
>JANZLQ010000017.1:6127191-6141131 GCA_026212715.1 Elanus axillaris | reverse complement strand
TTAGTTTCTTCTTTTCTGTTCTATTAAACCGTTCTTATCTCAACCCACAAGTTTTACTTCTTTTCCCGATTTTCTCCACCATCCCGCTGAGGGGGGAAGAGGGTGAGCGGCTGCATGGTGTTTAGTTGCTGGCTGGCATTAAACCACGACAATCTTAAAATGAATTCATTATTTTGAAAACCTGGAAATTATTTTTGTAATTGATTTATTTAAAGTTCATAGGTTTCGAAATGCTAGCAAGATACTTGTCTTTAGAAAGAAGCAGGAAAAAATTTCCATTTCAGTCAGTTAGTCTGTAAAGTAAAAGCATTTTTCTTCATATCTTTTATTATCTGAAAGGCTACATGTAAATTCTAGATTTAGTTATTTGGTGATAGAAGTCCCAATATCAGATTTTTATGATACATACTGATGGATATGATGTAGACTTTATGTGAAAGCAACTTGAGGATACTGTAAGCCTTAAACATATTTGATTTTAAGACTTCACATTCACAGTCGTCATGGTCCTAATGCAAATACTCATCTTTCCAAGACACATGAAGTTAAGAAAATAATCTTCCTTTGTTGCACTGCTAGACAAATCCAAGATTAATAAAAAGACAATTCATTCTGTATTGTCCATCCTGTCTGAAACTGAATGTTCCACCTCTTTTTCTTACATTGTGATTATCAATATGTCTGTTAGCACATCTGTTTACCTTCCAGCTGGGTGCAATAATGTGGATTTTTTTCTGGGTGAAAGCTTCAAGCCTTGTACTCATACCTCTTCATTTTGAACGTAACAAAAGAATTGACCTGTCTGTGTACAATGCCTTCAGTGTATTCTTGTGACTAATGAACTATCAACCTGCATACAGAATACTAATTAAGAGTGCCTTTTCAAGTCCGCTGAGCAGAGTAGTAAATTAATCCACACCAACCTCTTTAAGCTCTGCCCTACCAAAATCCTAAATGCATTGAGAAAGATAAATTGTATAGAATGAACAGAACTTGCATGTTATTGTAGTAGATGGAGATTTAGTGTTTTTCACAAGTAAGTCTGAGCCTCCATAGAAATCATAAACTGCACAGTTTAATAATACACTAAACGTTCAGTACCAATTTCTGTATCACTATGGTTAAACTTTCTTGCAATTAGCAATGAGATTGCTATCTTCATTTTATTATAAATATTACAAGCAATGTTTAATTAAAATTCTTGAAAGGTCAAGGGAAGAAAAATCCAAAATGAAAAATTAATGGAATAGTTTTGAATAAAGAAACCATTAAGATGCCAAGACTCTCTTCTATTAGTACTAATTTCACTGATTTTCTTCTGATGCACACTTAAATTTTCTCTTATAAAACTAAACTGCATTTTGCAGAATCAATGAGACTACATATTATTGAATATAAGTTTGAGTAGATGCTTCTGTCAGACATCTTGCATATTTGTCCATATTTAAAAATGCGAAGTGATTTAATACTTTCTATAAAATTTAATGACTTTAAAGTCAAAGGTCAGTCAGTGACAAATAGTCACTTCTAAATGGTATACTAAATAAAATGTACCAGTTCAGTTTGGAACTGAAAAAAAGCCCTTTCTCTTCAGACACAAGTCCCACTACAGTAAAATGTTCTACAATATGATAGTTCGGTACTTTTGCTGTTTTTTCTGAATACATACCTTTACTGACACACTGAATCTGCTTTAAGAAAAAGTGAACTCAATTTTGCAAAGAAATAGAGTTTACATCTCAAAAATATGCTATGAAAGCATGCAGCAAAATGATTATTTTCTACAGCTAAACACTTGCATTAATGTATGGTGACATAAACATTTTTTTCTTTAACTACATTAAAGAAGTCAAGAATACAGTCTCCAAAAACTTGCATAGGAAATACATGTTTTGTAATTATGAGAGTACATATAGACTGTACATTTTTCAATTTACTGTTACTCATTTATTCAGCATTTCGCTACAGAAAAGTAAAATATAAGTGAAATATTTTTTAATTCATTTTTTTTTCCTACTGGTAGGGTATCTCTGTCCTTTATTGAGGAAACAAATTGATTTTACAGAAATGCAAGTAAAAATGCATCTCACTACTACTGCAATGTATTAAGAATACTTAAATATTACTATTATTTTATGCATAATTATTCATTGTTACATATGAGAATCATTATCAGAAAACGGTGGATTGAAAAGAGAAATAGCATAGGTAGTAAAATACCTAACAAGATCAGGCAAAATACTTAGATGTATGTCTGGGTTTTATGCTAAGATTCAACTGTAACTAAGTATCAAGATGCAACTAAAAAAATCCACTATCAACTCATTTAGCAATGTGTGATTCTGAATATGATTTCATGTATTTCACTAGAAAATGCATTTCTAACTTGGAAAATTTAATTGAGACCTATTACTATGAGTGGACAATTTCACAGATATTACTAATTTAGATTTTTCTTCTAGTGCCCAATATATTTTCTTAACATCTCTACTCTGGTCATTTTTGTGTTTAAATGAACATAAACAGTTGCATGTGTTCATGCATTCATGCAAATATGTATGAAATAATTTTAAGACAAATCCAAAATTCTACAGCTTGAATTGAGACAAAGAGTAAAAGCATACCTTTTCTGGGTCAGTTGTTGTAATGACCCACACGCAGTGTGCATTGTCTTCATATTGAACTGGATAATTTGGTGATGTAATAATCCCACTTGGTCCACGTAAATTAGAACCACATGTTCTCGCTAAAACGATAAACAACAAATCAGACTGCTTTTGATCAGTTGCTCTGTTTAAAATAAATATTACAAATTTGCCATGAAAGTACTATTATGCTGATATATTCTATAACAATCTGCCTTTGAAGATGTTTGAGCAGTCAAAAAAACCCTGAATAATTACTTACAAAGGAAGGAAACCAGCACTTTCCAGTTAATCAGCCCAATATTTACATTGCTTTATTCTTACTTGGTGTAAATTAATTTGTCAGAATTCTCATATCAATATTCTGTTTAGAGAGAGATTTACCCTCTCCAAGTAGAGGGAAAGAGCCTTCTATGTATGAATGTAAGAAGGGCCAGTATGTGCTCTCCTTTACGGTTTCTCCATGGTTGCAGAGAAAAAAACCCAGGTGTATCCCATTATTTAACTCTATGTAACAATATATCCTTAACCTAAACTTGAACTTCTGTCGTGTCTTAGCTTTTTACACCAAAGGAAATAAAATTAGAAAGAAAAAAAATATAAAATAATTTTAGGCAGTAGCCTGACTTCTGTAAAGCATAGATTTAGTTGTGAACCCATCACAATGCTTCTGTCACATTCAGCAAATCTGGGTAGTTAACATTTTGAAAATAAATTACTTAATTCATAAAGTTATTTTCCAAAGAGCATTAGGAATAGATTTTCTAAAATATTCAAACTTCTCAAAATATTTCAGTATCTCAAAGTATTAAAAAAAATACGTAGACATGTAATTTTCAGTGACATCAAATGGAGCTATAGAACTAAGAACATTTTAAAATTCCACTGTCATGTTTATGGTACTACAGCACTTTGGCAACATGTTAAAATAGAGAGTCTAGATCATACTATTTCTAAGTATTTAGATGCTGTAGATCTTCAAATATCTGAATCTCAGAACCTATCTGCATACTTCTGGTGTAATTTAGACTCTTTAGATACTTAAGTTTCAGTACGGGCAAGAGGAATGACTACATTCCTTTAAAACTTTATCATTCTTTCTCTGAATATTAGAATAAAGTACCCAACATATGTCTAGTACTTTGGAAAATTTTAGATTTTTTTTTTTCTCTGTGGCTGCCTCCATTCTAAAGAATGAAATATGAGCATTTCTTTACCTCACAAACTTGCTGGGAAGAAGCCTGTTCTTCTCCATTATAATATAAGTGTGACTGGTATAAATAGGAAAAAAGGAAACTAGAGGAGAACTATTTTCAGATTTTCTATCCTTCCATCACAATCTGCTACCAGCAGTTGGTCCTTTGTTACTATATTAGAGACTAGACTTTGAGAACTAACTATAACTCTGTGTCTAGGTTGAGTCACCTAGGACTCAGTTTCCCATGAAAATGTCTATCTGTGTTTATGATAGAAACTGTCTTAATGCACCTCCATGAATTTCACTCATGAAAGTGACAAGTCACATCACATGGAAATCTTCCATAACCATCTCAGTAGAAACCAAAACTGTCCCTCAAGTAATTCTACCAAAGCATCACTGACAATTATTAACAAGCTGTCTGTGCTTAACATGGAAAAAAAGAACTAATCACATTTAAGTATGCCACTTCATGCTGCCTACTAGCAATACAAAAAGCTTAGTATATTGCTACTGTATCAAGCAAAATATATTCTTTTAATTGCTAGGATAACAAGAGCAGATTCATAGGACATTCTCATTCTGGTAACTGGTGGAAGCAACATACCTCCAGCACCACAACTAGCAAACAATTAATATATATTAATTTGTTTTCAATTCATCCTGCATAAGGTCTGCTACAGTAGGAACTAATCCAGAGGTAGAACTTTGTAGCGATAAGCTTTTGAATAAAGTTTGTACCGCCTCTAGCTATCCACAAAGAAAAAAGGCTAAGAAACATCTCCCTTTCATATCTTTTTTTCAGTCAAACCTTCTATTTAAACTTTGAGTGGAAGGGAAAAAAAAAAAAAAAAAAAAGGAAGGGAAAAGAAAAAGAAGAACAAGCCAGAGCTACAATTGAAATTCTGCCCAAAGGTCTGTTTAGGAAATGGAGTTACCGCAAAACATTGCACAAAAATTGTTAGATAGCCTTGTGAAATCACTTACAGAAACCCAGAATGAATTGGTGTAAGGTTATTAGCAGTGTTCAGTTCCTGAGGGCACTAACAGGCCTAAACTGCCCTGACCAGCCTCACCTGGGGCCTCCCACCACCCCTTTCCTGTGGGCCCAGGGGACCATTTCAGGGTGGGATTGGACTGTTAGTCTGTATCTGAGCAAGGTCTCAGGAGTAGCTGTCTGCAGTTCCACCACAGCCACGCCTGTGCCTGCTTACAGACTTTGTTGAACCTGACACCCGTCCAGGCTCTGATGTCTCGGCCCAGCCACAGCCTGTCCCCACCACCAAGGAGGTGTCCGGTGACCAAGGCTGGTGCTGCCCCTGGTCTGCCCTGCTCCCTGCCTGGGGTGGCAGGATGGGCCCTGGCTTTGAGGCCTGGCCCTGCACTGCTGCCTCAGGCAGAGCCCGCTGCTCCCCGGTCCCCAGGGGGTCATCAGCCCCTTACAAATAAGGTAAGGGACTTGCCAACAGTAAGATGGTTCCTGTGACTATTCATCAGCTTCATAAATTCTGAACTTTGCTTGTCACTGTTCTGGGGTAAATGCAGAGTTCAGCTTCTTCAGTAAGCCTCATAGGCTTGAAGTCATTAAGCCCACAGTAGCTGCATGTAGCTTACCAGCTTTTCTACTTTAGAATCATAGAATCATTTAGGTAAGTGGATAATCATTTAGAAAATGTGATAAACAGTTCTCTGTATTGTGTATTTTGTTATCAAATGTTTGGTATGAGCACCATGAATACTGACATCTTGAGGTCAGTAAAGGGATTGGGAATAATATGGACAACAAATCTTATCTTTCAATTCCCACCATCCACAAACTTGCATGTGAAACGTGCACATTCACATATTGAAACAGAATTATACACCATTCACCCTGAACAATGTTAATCTGTATTTAGAAAAAAAACATATTACTTATAGAGACTGGCTGCCGTGACCCTCACTCAGACTGTTGTGAAATTTTAGCTCCAATTTTGGAAGTATGTTTGAGGAAAGTAACTTGTTTTTCCAACTGAGGTTTTAATGGAGTATAGGACTAATTTATCCTATTTTGTTAGAAGTTTACTGGAGGGAGTAAAGCATAATAGAGATATTTACAAATAATAGATTAGAAGGAACAGCAAACACGCGTAATAACACACAGATAATTCAGCAGCAAATAGCCCCTTTCTGCTGAGCATTACTTTTACCATGCATAGATTATTTCAGCTCATTTCTGCAATGTATTAGCAAACAAGAAAAAATTCAAGAGATTAAAAAAACCCCAAACCACCACACAAGAGTGAACAGTGGAGTTGCATCGACATGTTATTCTACAGTAGTGTAAAACCAAGTACTGAGACAGTATATTTAGATTTTTCATTTAAATACACTAAGCTACAGAGACACTGAGCTCAACAGACACTTAGGAATCACAGTTGTTTTGGTGCTCTGGAAAGAGTAGGAGGTATGATTTTTTATTTATTGCTTTTTTACTATGTTTTAGGTTGTCCAGTCTTTACATGGATGTGTCTATGCAATATTACCCATGTTACAGCTTGCAGTAATTTATCCAAGAGCTGCCTTTACAGATTTTTTTATTAGGTCTGAATGGAATGGAGTTAGCTTTCTTTATAGCAGCTTGTGTGGTGCTGTGGTTTCGTTTTGTAACCAGAATGGTGTTGATAACACAGAACTGTTTTGACTATTGCTGAGTAGTGCTTGCACAACATCAAGTCCTTCTCTGTTTCTCACACTGCCCTGACAGCAAGTAGGCTGGGGATGAGCAAGAATTTGGGAGGGTACGCAGCTGGGACAGCTGATGCTAACTGACCAAAGGGATATCCCAGACCATATGACAACATGGTCAGTGAGAAAAGCTCAAGGAAAGGAGAAGGAAGTGGGCACATTCATGGTTATAGGTCTGTCTTCCCAGGTAACCATCACTTGTGCCAAGGCCCGGCTTTCCAGGAAATTGCTAAAAATATGCCCACTCATTGGAAGTAGTGAATAAAATCCTTATCTTGCTTTGGTTGCATGCACAGCTTTGCTTCATTTATTAAACTGTCTTGATGTCCACGCAAAAATTTTCTGCCAGTTCTCTCCCCTGTCCCACTGGGGATGAGTGAGCGAGGGGCTGGGCAGGTGTTCAGCTGCTAGCTGGGGTCAAGCCAACACAACTGTTTACACTCAATGAAGACAGCATAATTTACACATATATCACATACGTGATTATACAAGTTGAAAAATCTATTCTGACAAAAAAGGAAAATATTTTTCTTTTGGCATTATGAAATAGTTAGGAAATGAAACTTTTTGTAAGTATTTGAGATTTATATAAGTGAGATTATGCTTCTGCTCATTCTTGAACAAACAAAAGCTTAAGCCCAGGTGTTGCAAATCCTTCCCTCCACAGTCTCCCTGTCATTTGCTTCCCTGTTACCTAGCATTCAGCACAAGATTTTCTGATTACAAGTATCTCTTTGATCTACCTCAAAATGACAAATAAAGTATATCACACAATTTGTATGATTTCTTTTTGCCCTTTTTTTTTTAATTAATAGTGATGTTTTTTCTTGTTTTCCAGTGCCTGTCCTGGCTAGATTGTCTGTTTCTAGGAGGAATTTAAGAAAGTACATTTCTAGGGTTAATACTTTCATTAACATGTACAATCCAAATATGCAACCCAAATTAATTTTTCTACTGAG
The DNA here is from genome assembly GCA_026212715.1 of Elanus axillaris. Classification (NCBI taxonomy): domain Eukaryota; kingdom Metazoa; phylum Chordata; class Aves; order Accipitriformes; family Accipitridae; genus Elanus; species Elanus axillaris. The sequence continues at coordinate 6,133,602 of JANZLQ010000017.1, read as the reverse complement.
AAAAAGGAAAAGTTCTGTACATAGATATATACTCTTTATTTTTCCTATATACTTCAGTTCTGGACTACTTTGATAGCATTTACTTTTCTGTGCTTTTATTACAGGCTGTAGATTGCAATGGAAAAACATACAAACAAACAAAAAGCCACCTCCCCTTCTTCTCATAATATGAGGGACATAATATGACTGTGAGTAGCTCCTATTTAGGAATTTAATTAGAAAAGTTTAACCTAAATGTAACCAGTTCTACTTAAAATGTTTAACATGACAAAAAGAAGATTAAGTGAAATGAAAGCTATTAAAAGGAAATTAGCTCCCTAAGTTGATACTGTTTCTATGTCTTTGCTTGTGTGCTTCAAGGTACAGAAAGATCTTTGGGTACATATATCTATATACACATGCACATACATATGATATAAATTATATCTATACACACACATGGGTTTTTTACTTTGTTTTGAACATTATTTCATTACATTTCTAAGCAGAAATTATAAATTACCCTTCCAAATTCAGGTACAATTCAAAAGAATAGCACCTACCTCTGCAAATTGGCCTATGGTCACTCCAGGCAGCCAGTGTATCTGTCACTCTCTGACAAGTGATGCTCTTAGAACCTTGCAGCACATAATTATCTTCACAGGAAAACTGTACACTTGCACCCACCCTAGGACAAAATGGGAGGAAGAAGGTAAGAATTAAAATATAATTTAAATATCAAACTCCCCAAATAAATGTAAATGTCACCAAATGAAATATTTCTATGTCCAAACAAAGAAATGAAGGTGGTAAATTCTACACCATCATTGCTATATTCATTAAAAAAAAAAAAAATTATACTACAGGGAACAGATCTACTATTTAGTTTATCCACTTTTTAAAGAAGTAAGGCCAAGAATATAAATCAATTTTGGTATTATGTTTGATCCTTTAAACTACAACTTCAATAAATATATTTTTTAATAAAAAATATAAACTGTTCTTTCAGGCAACAAAATTTACTTCATGAATAATTTCAACCTCTCCATATTCTCTTAAAGGAGAGTATAAGCAGTTAGATATGGTAATTTGTCAACATGTATGTCCAGGTAATATTAATTTCAGTAAATTTTAATCATTCATTGAATGTTCCTGACCTTGTTGAAATTTCCTGTTAAAAATTATGCAAAATGACAACTTTTATTAGGATTGAAATTTGACTGTTACACTTGTAAATTTGAAATGTGTCTCTTTGGAATGATTTATAACTGTATTCTTCTTTTTTTAATAATTTATTTCTGAACAATGCTGACCAATATTTATGAAGAATTAAAAACTGTATATAGATATTGTGTATCTCAAAGAGAGCTTTTCTAAACAGTATTTACATTTCTGCTTCCATTTATTATCTGTGACATTCTTTGTTCCCCAGCATAATCAACCGCTTTGTTGTTAGCTTTCTTGCAGTTTTAAATCTATATCTGATAATCCTATGTTGTGAACTAAGTGGTCTTGGTAAAGCAGATTTCTCAGTTTGGTCTTTCTAAGTCATTGAGTTCTAAATACCAGGGGCTTGCTAGATGGCAGTCAGAAAGCTCAGTGGTTAAAACTGTGCTGTGGAGAATAGAAAATAACCTCATTCACTAACGTCCAGGTCATTCCTACCCTTCAAGAACAAGTATTCTATTAGTTTGTCAGAGGATCTCACAAAGAAAAACTATACTGTTTATCATTATTATGATGCACTTCTATAATTCTTTCAAAAAACTTGAATAGGGTCTGGTTTGTTGGGTTTTTTTAATTTTAAAATTTGAATGTGATGCTCCAAATCTAGGAAAGCTTTAAAAACTACTTTTCTTAACACTTGCTACTTGATCTGTTAAACATAAAAAACTCAGAAGGGTAGGGAAATTTTGTCCCTTTCCCTCAGTAGTTCATGGGAAATGTATGAAATCCCTGAAGAGTAATATAATTTTCTATACTGTATTCATTTTATATTTGTCATAATCTACTATCCTTCAGAACATTCTTAAAACCCTCTGAAAAATAGACCAAGCATGATTCCAAATACAAATCTCAAATTAATAAACAATTAGTTTCTCTTATTGGTAAAGAAAATATTATGATTAATTAATCTGACATTTTAATTCTCTGAACACATTTTTTGAATGCATTTTTCTCATATTTCCTAGCTTTATGAGCTCTGAAAATGTGTTCTATGGGAACAGGAAAAAAACCAACCAGTTACCTAGTTGTGATACATGTAAATTAAGAATTGAAGTATATAAAAATCACACTGGATAAAGACTTTCCCAAAAGTATAATGATGTGTGAACCAACATGAAAGCTTCAACATTTATCTGAAGTTTGCTACTAACAAGATATGTAAGGAAAATTACAAAACTGTGCACATACAAAAAATTACAGTAAAATGAAATGTACAATTATTGGATACCTGCAATTGCAATTTATAATTTAACATACCTGATCATTCCCCCAAGAAAGAAAGAAGAGGGGAAAAAAACAGGAGTTACACAAATATTCTGATGTCTGATGCAGTAAGTGAAGGTTTTCATGTTTAGACTGGGTTTTCATCATTACAGCAATATTTTTTTAAAAATCATTATTAATGGATACATAAAATGTTACACACAAATCTACACATTTAGGATGATTCAATTTGTTACACTATTATTCTACCCAGTATATTGTATTTTTTTCCAAAGCTCTGGAAATAGCTTGTATCTAATGACTAATAATGTGAACTTCATCTATTTTACACAGTGGATACCATCTTTTGAAATGTTTGATCACAAACTAAGTGACACAAAATAAATATGCTGACTACAGCATATTAAAAACAAACAAAAAATCTAGCAAAACTGTCAAATTAAAGAGCAAAGTAGGAACACAAAGTACTTAAAAGCTCCTTAGTGTTAGAATTTGAGGTGGAGAGAAACCTGAATGCCAGCTACAGGCACTGACAAGTACAATCTTTTGAAATTCATTTCACGAATTTTAATTAAACTTCAGGTAGGCTACAGAAGAGAAGTCATACTTTTTACCAGAACAACTGAGATAGTTCTGGACACAAGTTATGTGTGGCTACATTGTACACTAAGTCTGTTTTAATATCAGTTAAGATCCATCCTTTTTGAACCACCTATTGTAAGAAATCAGGTTTATGCCACAAGTCTGACAACTGATACTTTCAAAAAAATAATTTTCATGTAATTTTAAATCTGCCAAGGCTTACAAAAAAAAAAAAAAAGGAAAAAAGTATTGAAAAGTTCTAAATACTGCCAAATAGAGGTACGGACTGTCACACTATAATATATGTGAAGGAAATTAAAAGTTTGTGTAAGTATCTGGTTAATAATGAAATATGTGTATATATATATAGTTGTTATATAATACATACATTTCAGATATCTGAATGAAACCATATATCTTTAGATGTTTAAGAGAACAGTGGATACTGAAAAATTTTAGGTGAGCTGAGTCACTAGAGTATTTCCTGTTTCCAGGCAATCAGAACTATCTAAAAAAGCATCTTAGGGAAGGGGATGCACCTGGGCCACACAGACTACAAAAAAAGTCCTTATCCTCTAAGCCATGTCCAAATTGCTGAGTCTCTCCATTGGTTCTGCTTGACATTTTTCCATTAAAAAAGGGGCATCCTTTTAAAGCCATATTTTAAATTATTTGATCTGTTGTTTCAAAGGAAATTATTACTTCACTTAATTTCCAGTTGTTAACAATGAATATTTTTAATTTCTTTTTTTTTCACATCTTTTTACCTCCCTAGTCACTAAGCAAATCCGTAGGCACTGGAAGTGTTTTGTTTTGTTAATTATGTACGTAAACTCAACAGGAGGAAGAAGTCAATTTCCTCTTTTTTCTTTTTCGATTTTAAATTTGAACTGTATCAAAGCAAAATTTGTGCTTTTATAAAATAAGCTAGATTTTGACTGAAAGAAGTGATTTTTTTAAAAGAAAAAAATCTGTGAGAAATACTAAGCATAAGAAAGTTCATTTAATTTTAAAAAGCTGTTTTGAAAATTTAAAAGCTATTTTTGTTACAAGTTTCAGTGGGATTGTGGAAAATGATTGTATTTTCACAGTACCACACATACCATATAATATTTAAGGAGAGCTGAAATGTTATTGTTTATATCCATTTTAGATTTCATTTAAATCTACTGGTTTGAGACCTCACATAAAAATAAAATGTGATATTTACCCCAAACTTGCATTGATTATGTTCTCATTATCTAGCAAAGTCTGAGTTGCTGTTTCCCCCTCAGAATGAATCCAAATATCTGCTGCATTTTTTTGAAATCACTGAAAATCATCTCCCCTACTTCCTGAACTGAACACAGTAAAAGCATGGCAGGAGGACAGAATGAAAAGGTTAAGATTTCAATGCCTTTTTGTTTGCTTTATGATGTTAGAATGAATGCCATTATTATGCTGAAAATTATTAAATCCTTTTCAAAGAACTTGTCATTCCTGAATTAGTTGGGTCTCAGGCTGTCTTCAAAATAAACCCTCTGCCTTTCCATCAGTCCCACTCACAACATGTCATTCAGCAGACTAGAAAAGATTTTGAATAATGTGCATTTTCACATGTTTTAGTTCAGATCAATATGCACAGTTGTCATTCTCCCCCTGACAAGAACAATAGCTCCTTCTGGTGTCTATACTTGCCTCTTAGAAAGGAAAAACATAGCCTTTCTTCTACTCTCCACAGTATTTTCATTACATTGGAGAAATGCAAGTAACAGCAAATATTATTTGCCTTCTGTTATGGTAGGGCTTGGTTTGTCATTTAAGAGAAAGGAAAACTAAATTTGAGCCAAATTCTCTATTTAAATTTCAAGCTAGATATAGATAGTTAACTTTAAAATAGCTAAGATATGTTTTAAATAGGTATAAAAAAAGTTTACAGTACATGAAAAACAGTTGCTGTTGCATAATCAGCTTTCAGATAACAAGTAAGGTTTAGGAGAAAAATAAGATTTTATTATTTCTCTCAAATAATATTCAGAATTGGAGGCCCAAAACATGCACACAAATAACAAGTGATCAAAGTATACTAATGTGTTTTATTTATCAAATCTTATATGATGTTGCTTGTGCTATTTTTGAACACCTTAGACGTTCATTTATCCCCATGAACAGCAAGATTTATTAGGTGAAATGAAAATATTATCAGAGGCTGAATGGGGTAAAGGAAGGAAGGAAATAGCCTTGCTCTGTCAATTAAGTAAGCATTGCTCATAAGTAAGCTCCAGACATTTAAGATACCTTTAACCCACATTCATAAGAGACTGTGTTCAAAATATAGTTATCTATGTTTTGCAAGGTTCCTTGACATTAGATTCCCTCAGATATCGCAAAATATACTTTGAGCTTTAAGGTTCTTTTGGGCTTTCCCTCTTCTTGATATTTTCATGCACTGCTGGGAATTTTCTTGTTGGCTCTCCCATATTGGGGCTCACACATTTGCATCTTTGGATCCGTTTCACCAAAATTATTTTAGATCCCTTTCTCTTTCAAACTACAGACTACAGTCTGGAGGAAGAAGAAGTAATTCTCTCTCTTACCCTCTTCCAGCTTACCAGTGCTCTTAGACCTGCTGTTGTTTCTTAACACTGGCCTGGACCATAACTAGATGAGAGCCTGCTTGGCCCACAGTGTGTCATGAGCACACAACATCTGTACGAGATTCATAGATTCACAGAAAAATTTAGATTGGAAGAGGATGTCGTCTAGTCCAATGCCCTAATCCAAGCAAGTCCAGTTGGAACAGAGGGCTCAGGGCCCTGTTCAGGTGAGCTCTGAATGCCTCCCTGGATGGAGATTCCACAAATGCTCTTGTAAACTTGCTCCAGTGTTTTTCATCCTCAAAGTAAAACTATTATTTTTTTTTTTTTTTAATTCTGAGTCTAGTAGTAACTTACTATGTCCCACCTTATGTCCATTGCTTCTAGTCCTGTCAGTGACCACCTCTAAGAAGAGTCTTAGCTTTCTCTTCTCTACACTCTCCTGTTTAGTAGCTGTAGACAGCAGCAAGGTCTTTCACATTCTCTTAAGGCTGAGCAAAGCCAGAACTCTCAGCCTCTTCTTATATGTCATGTGCTCAGACTCACTCACCATCCCAATCTGCTGAACTTGCTCTGGTATCTATAGTTAATGGAGTTAGAAAGGCCTCTTCAGGTGTGACTTCATGCAATTTTCCATTAAACATTTAGGCTATGGGGTTAAAATTTTCCAGAGATGCTTTTCTCTCTCCACTATTAACAGAGTGATCCTAGATGCTTGTGGCAGTATGTGTCCAGTCCCCAAGTGCTTACCTCTTCCAACTCCTCTATTATAACAGCTGAGCTATATATTTTTTTCTAGTATGTAAGCAAAAGCATGCTCAGC
>JANZLQ010000017.1:6099727-6127091 GCA_026212715.1 Elanus axillaris | reverse complement strand
TCCATCCCCCCTCCCCCCCCCATCCTGCTGGCAGGAAACGAAACTCCTCCAGGCAGAGAGAAGGGGAAGGAAACCCTGGAGGCCGCAGGTCGAACCAATGGAGATGTGCCAGGTACGCTGAGGTGACTGTCTTGGCCAGTAGGGATGAATGACCACAGTCATATTCGACAGGGGTATAACCAGGGTCCCGCCGGAGGACACGTTGGCATCGGTCCTCCTGGGAGCAGCAGGTCTGTGGTCGGGGACTCCCCTGGAGTGGGCATCAACCGAGGTAACTCCTGAGGGAGAGGAGAGCCCTCAGCTTGTAGGGGAGTGGTATGCGCATTTTGAGCCAACCCTTTAAATCTCAAGGATTCTTAAGTCACCTGTGCAGTAGTAATTCCTCTTACACCATCGTGCCTGGGGTTTTATAAAATGTTACTGGACTTCTAACCAACTCTTACTGAAGAATAAACCTGAGCTTTAACTTCTGTTGGATTTGGTTATTTGTGCATCCGTAACAATGCTGCCCTTAATTCTTTCAGCTAAGCATTTGATTTGGAGGAATTCAGAAGAAGAGGTATGCTCTGCACCATTTATGGCTATGAGGAGAGACTCGAGGAGGGAAACTGAGGCATACCTGCACAAATAGTAAAGTAAAATACGCTCCAAAATAACAGTGGCAGTATAGAGGTATGCCTTGGATGATTACACACAGATGCTTTAATACATCTTGAGAAAGAGTTATATTTTACTATTTCATTTTTACCTAGTCTTCTACCAACTGATATTTCTCTCAATACATCAAGCATTAATAAAGTTCTAGATAAAATTACATCTGTTTTCCTAAAACAGCAGACCTTTGGACAGCAAGTGCATACTATTTTTTTGTATCATACAATTTCACTTGCAGCAGCTGTACTTGCTGAGTTGAACCAGAATATATAGAACAGGATAATAGCAAACATCTTCTGGACAGCTTGCCTCTCTCTAACCTATTTATTGAAAAGCTTATTGCACTTCATTATTTTTTAAAACATATTTAATTGCTGCCCTGTTACTAATGATATCATAACTTTGCATATAACTGATACTCTTAATGTTGTTTGTAATTTCTCAAACTCCTTTGAGGGTAAATCCAGAAAAATCCAGAATGAGTAGGTCAGTCAGAAATAGAATATATTTTTAAATTATTTTCCCTGTCAGTTATGCCCTATCTTGGAAAAGCCTTAATTCAATAGCCAGGTTTGATTAACTTGTTTTCTGGAGTTGCAGAGAGCTTGGCACAATTCCTTCTAATTCCTATGAAGTTTTCCTTTCCATTTACTCTTAGGTCTGCTGTCCATTCCCTGCTGAGCAATTTATGAATCTCTACATGAGCTGGAGGCTCCGATCTTCTTCCTTTGACTCTCTTCTCTGCCACACCTTGAAGTCTCTGCATTTTGTCCCCAACAGGGAAAGAGCAACCTTCCCCCTTTCTTCATAAGGGTCCATTTGACCTTGACCTCTTTTTATTAATAAATATAACAAAAGCTGAAAACAAAAAAAGCAAGGAGATGGTATTCATCACAGTCTCAGACACTGAAGTTTGCCGTGTTTGCCGAGCTTTTTAACAACTTTTATATAGTGGGGAAACAGACAATTCTCTCTGCTGCTTCTTCTATGCTGTCTGGCGAGTTCTGCCTTTCCTACACAGGAGTATTATGCTCTAAAATTCCTATTTAAAATGCATTGATTTCAAAAAGAAACAAGCAAAAGCAAGATATGCAATGGATGAGCTATTTTGACAAAAATTCAACACATTTAAAATTAGGGAAATTACACATATCTGCAGTTGCATGCTTTGTATACATGTAACAGGAAATACCTTCCTCTTGGACATATAGAAAACTAAATGTGCCTACCTGAAGTCAGAGCCCACCCTTTTCCCATTTTCAGGAATTCCAGGATCAGGACATGTATCAGATGCAATTGCGTCCCCACCCTGGGTCACTGCAAGGTAAAGAAAAAAAAAAAAAAGATATGCAGCTGTAAAGACTCTTCACTTTTCCCATATGTTAACTTTCATGGTCTGAATTCAACCATATGCATCTTCATATTTTTTTCTTGGAACACTACACATTATTACTAAAAAGAAGCCCCATATAATTAATTTCTTGGGTTTATTGTTTATTTCCTTTGGTTATGATAAAAAAAACATGTTCTGCTTCTATGGGAAAATAAAATATTGTTTTCCCATGGTCAGTTACCTTTTTATGTATATAGTAGGACCCATGGCTGTTCTCAGACAGGGAACACACATTACATGAAGTCACTTTCTGAAATATTCACAACACACTACTCTAAGATTAAGATAGTGTAAGAAAATAAAATCTCATTTAAGCTTCTGTCCATAATAAGACCTGAAATAGACTAAAGTCAAGAACTCAACTGTGTTGAGCAATACATTTTTAATCAGCTCTTGTTTTGTGCTCATGCAAACAAGGCTCAAAATCTCTATTTTGTGCTTTCCAGGTAGGAATAAATAGAGAAGGTATCCTATACTGTTCCATTCCTTTTGTCCTCTGTTCTTTCTTCCTCCAGACTGTCAGATATTTAAATAATACTAGGTATAAAAATATATAAACTTATAATCCCTTCAAAACCCAAAACAATTTGAACGTTCAGTTTTCACTTTTCTTCTTTTTCATTTGTAAAAAGATATTTAAGGAATATGTGGAATTAAAAGGAATTAATCATAAAGACATAAAGTAACAGAGCACACCAGTGTGAATATACAGAAGACTTGGATACACATGTGCTTTTTATCCTGCACATATGCACATGTATGTCCATGCATAATTACATGCCTCCTGTCTTTCTGTTTCCTCCACAGATGAATAGAGCTAGTAGGAATTTGTGGATCACATTTTTAATCTTAAAATATTTTTGGGAAACCCTTAAGAACAGGGCAGAACGTTCTCCCTGAATAATAAAAAAAAAAGAGTTAGTTGGAATATTTCAGCTGCACAAAATAAATTACACAAACCTGAGTGGATTTGAGATTACAGCATTACAGCTGAAAGGTGATGAGAGATTAGATGTAAGAAGTGGCTGGTTTTCCACACAGTGATATGCTTTCAAACTGAATACAGCAGCAAAGAGTGTGGTGACAAGCAGGATACATATGATCAGATAGTAAGTGCTATAAATCTTTATGTCTGTTTTGGCAGCATCAGGGACAATTAATTTATATAGAAATCCAAAGTTTTACAAGGGAAGATTTAAAGAAATAAAAAATTCTGTATACAACAATACAAAAACATAACTAAGACAAAGCACTTGTAAGTACCAAAATGCTTGACCTGAGCATAGATCTTAAAGAAAATGTAAAAATTACAGTATATTTCAACATTTGTCTACATTCTTTTTTATTATTATTTTGGCATATAAAATGTTTTAAAAATACAAGAAAGGAAAAATTATCTCTTTCTCCACATCTTTTTAACATTACTTACTGCATTGTATACTGTTTGTCCCAGAAATCTTTCTTTAATGAAGGTGAAGAAAGATTATGATTTCAGACATGTTTTTGCAGACACAGTTAAAAATATGTTTTACTGAAAAAGAAAAAAAATTTACTGATAAATAAAAAAAACCCAAACCAAAGCATGAGTAAAAATCCAGTTCAGCTGGACAGAAGTATAGCATCTGGAATTCACCAGCTTGAAAACACTCCAGACCAAGAGCCCAATCCTACTAATTTCAATAATATTAATTAGATCGAGAAAGATTTGTGTGTGTGTTTGAATCAAGGCTTTCAGAACAAGTTTATACTAGCTAGTAAACATGTATTTTATTCTGAGAATTTAATTTTGTAGTTTCTTGAGAAGTGTCAGCATTGAAATGCTGTTATAGTCAAAACCTGATCTTGCTAAAAAAACTAGCCTGCTTGTACACTAATGTTCTTTCAAAGAAATAGTCTTCCTACTAACATTTCTTTCTTTTTTGTCAGGAAAAACACCCACAAGTAGGTACTACTTTTAGCACAGAAGTGTAGCTATGTTAGTGGAGGTGAGGTTCAATTTTGACTACAGTATTACCAAAACACAAAAATAAGCAATATGACAGATATGGTTATTTGACATACCAAGTTTACTAAACTGAACCTTACAGTAACAACTGTAATACAAGGTGGAGAACACTGCCCTTGCTATCATGTTTTAAGCACAAACACATTGCAGTGAAGCTACCTCCTTTTACAGACACACATTCAAAATGTGTAAGTATTTTTTTGGGGACACCAGTAAATGTTGACTGAGACCTTACTCATAGCACAGAACAAACTGATCTCCCTAGGTGGATGATGACCTTAGAAAAATTCTCTTCTCAGCCATGACCTTCCTCTGTCAACACATTCTCACACCAATATCAGGGAAGGGTGATTCAGGCTACCATTTACCCAGAGAAATACTCTCTTGAAACAGAGCAGATATATATCTGGAACTCGGCACATCTTCCTGCATGTTTACAGGCCTTGTTAATCATGGTCCAGGTTTTAGCTTCCACTTTCCCCAATGAACTGTCAAGTGTTTTTTTAATAGATGGTGGTTGCATGACATGCTGTCATAACAAAAATAAATCCAATACCTGTAAAACAAGCCTGTCTGATTTTATCTTTCCAGATGGGAAAAAAGGAGCAAATTTCTTAAATTAGTGAAACCATTTATTACCTTCAGTGCTTCAGGGACACCGGGGACTTCAGTGCATTTAAAAATATATGTACATACTTTTACATGTTAATATGCTTAAAACCTTTACCTGCCAGTATTTTGGAATTTACCCAAAAATTAGATTTTAGGATTTTTTTAGCTCCAACTTTTGTTATCATTCAGACTGAAAATAGATTAAATGATGCCCAAGTGAATCCCTGTCAGAGACCTTTATCTTCCTCTGTTTCAATCCTGTCAGTTTTCGCCTTTATCCACTGCTATGAAGTATTAGCCACTGGTATTGAGATCTGTAACGCGGGAGGAGAAAGTATCATCTTTGATTTGAGTGTCTTACTTCTAGAATATATTTAAACCTTGCAGTCTCATTCTGAAAGGATCTCTTAAACATGTCAACTACTATTCACCTAGTCACATGCCCAATCTTTCACTGGTTTACCTTTAAAGAAAAAGACTTTTGTATGCCCTTGAAAGACCCATGTCTTACCTGTTTGTACTCAAAATGTATTCAAAGTGATACTGTATAAAGTTTCATTTACCTAGAGTGTTATAAATTATTTCATGCTTTTTGCATCTTTTTTCTGATTTCTCCTTCTTTATCATACCAAACTTGCTTCTCTTTACTTTCAAAGCTCATTCATAGACTATCTGTATTTTAACTATCATAATCTCGATTTTCATTTTAGAATTTGAAAATTTCAAAACAATTAAGGTATTAAGGAAAATAGAAGGTAATTTTCCTATTTAAAACTTGTAAAACTTAGAAATAAATATCAGTTATGCAGAAACTTTGGCACAGCTATGCACTAATTAGTAGCATTTCTCTTAAAGCACTAGCAGTGTTCCTCTGTATTGTGAATATAAACTAAACATTTCTTTAGAAACCTGTATTTATGAGAAATAAATTTAGGACCAGTCTAACTAATACCAGCTGCTCTCAATATATTCTTAGTACATTCTCACTATATCCTCTCTGTTTTAAAAAGAAGTTTAAGAGTATATAATCCTGGCAAATATCAAAGTAAGATACTGTTTTAGATAGATAATTCTTCACACTGTATCGCAATTGCACACAGTTCTTCAAGGAAGCATTAGCTAGAAAAAAAACGGTGTATGTTCCGTGAGACTAACATCTGAAAAAGTATTTGAAATCACAGACCAGGAAGAACAGTGAGGAAAGATTCTAGTCAGTTTGGGTTTTTTTTAGTATTAGTTACTGTAGAGTCTAACAGAACTCTGCCTTTCTCTTTTTAACAGGAGGTTTGAGAAGAACAAAGATGCTTCAACCACCAGACATGTCTGTAGTATAGAGACAGAGCATTCTCAGTGCATGCAGCTTAACTCTGGAACTTCTCGACACTCTGTGCTATTATATACTGTAAAACTTAAGTATTCTTGGCCTTTCAGCAGTAACAGTGGAAGAGAAGCTGTGAGCTCATTAACATGATGGACAGATTTTCAGTCTATATACAACCTCTATGGTTAAGACTGGTGATTTAAATTTCTATTTGATAAAAAAAAAATCTATACTTTCTTTACAGACAGAGAATGAATCAATATCACTTCCTCCATTTCTCAGCTGGGATCATGCTGACTAGACTTTCCACAGCTGTGGAGGTCATCTTTATTGTTTTACTTGGTATATGACATAGTAAGAATAGAACTCCTTTAAGATGTTTCACATGTTCTGATTCTAACGCAATAGTTAGAATCTTGTTTACTGCCAGAAGAAAGACTGGCAGTAACTGTAAACAGACATCAGACTAGAAAAAGTTGTAATCATAGTAATAAACAATTAGCAGATACATTAACATCCTAATTTAGCTCAGCATTTGGGAAGTGTTTAACTTTAATCAAGGAGCAATATTAGGCAGGAGGAAGGGATGGTGCAACAGATGTCTCATTCAGCAAGAGAAGCAATATTAGATCTCCCTTATTATAATATCAGTTCTACTCCAGGCAAGCTGCCTTGCTTTAGATGCATTTGGAATCTGAATATACATTAATGATCTACTTATGCTCGTGTAAAGCATGTGATGAAAAGCTTTGAAGGGCTGGACTTTGAAGCAAAAAAAATATTATGTATAGATGCATTATACTGTCTATCTTTCTTCAGTAGCCATTAGGTTAGTAATAAATATTTGGTGTTCATGCTTCAACCTGCAACACCTACAATTTTAAAGCTAACAATTTGGGCAGTCTGTTTGGACATTTACTTATTCTCCTAGTGATATCACCAACTTACAGAAGCATTCTGGATTTAAAAAAAAATAAAAAATTCCATAAACCCAGGAACACTCATTCCTTCAATAATTTGTTTTAAACAATTTTCAAATTAAAAAAAAAAAATTGCAAGAACCACCTACAAGAAGGCCTTGCCCAATACTGCATGGGGCTACAAAAAAGACCATAAAATACTGTGGAAAGGTATAAGAAATGGCATTTTTTTCTAGAGCAGACTGACAAGTTCGTAAACTGAACAAAACTTTACAATGAATGAGTACTTTATCTCTCTATTATGACAAAAAGAAAAGCTGACATATGTAAATATCAACCTCTTTCCAGCCAAGAAGTCACACATCAGTGCAATGACACTGTATCAGTGAAACAAGATATTAGATGCACTAATTAATGCATTAGAGCCACATGTTGGTTATTCATCAAGCTCCTTAGATTTAAAGTTATTTACATTTTATTTTTTTAAAAGGTTGATTCATATTTAAAAAATATCTACAAGTCTAGACATAATTTTGGTCATTAAATAATTATGCCTCAAAAGTTAATCCAAAACATTTCAATTATTCTTTATCAAGTATACTAGAAATCACTTGTTTCACATAGTGATCAATAATGTGATCACTGGAAAAGAAAAAAAGATATATACTTAATGTCGTGACATGACAATATATGGAGAAAAGGTATGAAAGATTATCATTGTATAAAAGAACAGAATATATTGTGATTGTTTTGAATTTAGAAAGTTGGAAATAAGGGATGATAAGAAAGATTTTAGAGCACAAAAGCTTCAATCCACAAATATATTCACAGGCAGAATTAATTGAATGAAATTTTCCACCATAAGTTTTGCTGCATTTGCTCTAAAATGCCAGTTACTCCCATCCTGCAGATAATTTCAGGCTTTCAAAGTTTTTAATTTAGCCATATCAAATAAAAGAATTAATCTGAGAATAATTTTAATGGTCAGACTGCATACACCGCAGGAGGTCTTTTTTTGTTTGCAAATACATTCATTGGGAGACTTCTCATGTGTTGCACCTCTAAGCAGCATATTGGCTTTAGCTATTTCAAGGTAGTGTCTTACTGCAAATAATAGAGTAGCAAGGTAGGGTCATGATAAAACTTGCTTGTAAACAATGCCTTGCATACACCAAATCATCTGTATTAGATTTTATTCTAAAAACTATGACATGGTCAGAAAAGGGCAAAACTGTTTTGCATGAAAATAAGCAGGAAAAGTCAAATTTAGTTATTTTAATATTTTTGGTCTACATAATTCTGACTACATTAAAAAAAAGTGATAGTTGATTTTGTCTCTTGAACTCTTCACTAAATTAGAGGACATAAATTGGATTTAACTCCTTTTTTTAAGTTGGGAACCTAATCATGAGATACAAGGGCATTACTTATATGAGTATATGGAACTATATGCTTAGTAACAGATGTCTTATAAAAAGATCACAGACATGACAGAAAAATACAGATTTGAGTAGAAAAAATAGCAGAAATGAAAATACCATGACAAAATATATATATGTATGTCAACTATACAAAGACATACAAAGAGTGGTATCTAATATTTATCCACTCAATTTCATCCAGGCTTTTAGAAGACAGGAAAACTACTGTTAGCAACATAAAATTAGTTGATGGTCCATATGCTCCATCATACGTTTTAAGTAACTCCTTCAGTAAAAATAGAATTACACTGATCTGTTACAATCAACAGAAATAAACCTGCATTATTCTAATGAAGAAGTGAGAGATTACTGAAAGACAGAAAAGAAGAGATAGACAAGGAAAGACAGGTAATGGAAGTTTTGAAGTTCAACAACCTAACTAATTTCAAGAAGCTAGTTTGAACTTTTTTTCCTTAATTTACCTATGAATTGACTTTAATGTTTAAATACTATTGAACAGGAAACTATGGTCCTGTTGACAACAGATGACATAAGTGCATAAGGACATTTTGGGCAGTTATACAAGAAGAAACTGTTATCCAAAACCTGCCCAGGTGAATCTGGGCCCAGAACACCCTTACAGA
Organism: Elanus axillaris; assembly: GCA_026212715.1. Lineage (NCBI taxonomy): Eukaryota > Metazoa > Chordata > Aves > Accipitriformes > Accipitridae > Elanus > Elanus axillaris. The sequence continues at coordinate 6,118,121 of JANZLQ010000017.1, read as the reverse complement.
TGGCACTGTGTTTCTTCAAAATCACTAACAAATCTTCCAAAGTATTGTTCTATTAGTTCAGCAAGCCATAGACATCTGTTAAATTTCATTTAAAACTGAAGTTCTCCAGTGTTTCTCAGGATAAGAGTCTTTTAGCTTTTAAAATTTGTAAAGAAAATTTAATCATCCCTCTTGCTTTGAAAAGTGAGATTAAGAAAAAAAAATCATTTCTGGAACAGAAACTATAAATAACCCTATCATTTTCACATGCTAAAGATAATTCCTTTAGGCTTTTTTGAATAAGCTTTAGCACCTTCACACATTGGGAAATCATCATCCCACTGGACTGCAGCTGTCAACACTTGGTTAAAATACAGGATGTCTGTAGTTTACTGATATATTTATGGCACTCCTTTCTCTAGCAGCTGGGGATTTCTACCCGTAGTATTATACTTGCTATAACCAAAATAGCTGGTATGTCCCACTTATCTTTGTTATTCCTTAGTAATCACAAGGCCTGAGAATAGATTGCCCTTACATAAATCCAACAGTGGTTTTGTCCAGTCTTAGAGAGTGAATCACCAGTTAAAAAAAAGAAAAAAAAATTTTTTTCTCTTTGTTTTGTTCTGTTTGGATTTCCCAAGGGAATTTGAGCAACTCTGCTTTGCACCCATGTCTGTTTTCAGCAGCTGAATATAAGATTTATTCCTGCTTAATGAAGCAACTTAACGCTGAGCAGATGCACAGCTTTCAGTCTGGGAGCTTATTAGTCCAGCTTCTCTTGAAGTTGTGAAGAGCCTGCTCGCTCATAACAACCTTTGTTTTTATATTTACCTCTAGATCAAAACAACAGTTTATATAAGTATATTTTCACATAGCTAAAAAAATGCCACATTTGGGAACTGTGGGGAGAAATTGTCAAATGTTTACCTTTTTAGTGTAATTAAACATTTGGATTTTAGCCTGATGAAAATACAAATTAAAGGCTAGAGGTGAAAGGATCAATTTCAGTTTTAGCAGTAATTTATAATTTATTTTCCCTGTCAATTAGAATACTTTCGGAACTGGAATATATTCTATTTCCCCCATTTCTATGGGGAAATTCCTACAAGTTACACAAAAGCTACAGTTCAGAATCAGATGCATCCAACATATACACTTTTGGGGGGGGCTGGTCGAGGTCTTCCACAATGCACAGGCAGTTATGCAAACCTCCTGAGTTACTGTTTGGCTTATTACAGATAAAGCTGCATCATGAAAGATGGAGACTCCTTTGAGAGTTGCAAACAGCATATTATCACAGGTGTTGAACTCATCAGTCCCTAGGAACAGACAACTGAGGTTGCATAAAACAGGCTGACCATACTGAAACCATGTATCTGATTTCCTTCAACTGATGGTGCACACACAACAAGCTACTAGTGCCAACAAGTACTACTTTTAACTTAAGTGCGAGAAAACTGGTGGCTCTAAAAATCTGAAATTTTACAGTGAGTGAAGTTCACTCACCAATGATTCAATACAGTTCCACCAGATGGAATGTGTAAGTTTACATTATGCTTCCTTTTAGTCAAGGAACTGACACTATAAACTATAGTAAGAGTACCTTAAGACTGCAAAATCTATCACTCATTAAGACTTGCTTGAACTGAAGTTATCCATGCCTGAAAATGTACAAACCCATTTTAATCTTTTCATTTTAATTTATGATTCATGGAATATACCAATTTAAAAATACTGTCCCTTCATTAATCCTGATACTTAAATAATGACCTGTATTGTATCTTTATATTGCTCAAGGTCAAGAGGGGAAGACAGAGAAGAAACTGTCCCTTATTACTACATAACAACTACATTGTGCTGTCTTTGTGGCTTATTTAGAGTAAAACTATTTAGCACTCACCTATGGTCATCAAGCCTATTAAGTTCTTGTAACATTAAAGACATTCCGTAGTCATTCGTTTTCACACTGTACTTTGGATTCCAGTGTTATTTCATGACTTGCTGCAGGTAATGACACTTTTGCACCAAATGCAAAGACCAAACTTTGACTGCAAAATATTTCTCTCTGGTGACAAGGAAGTATTTTACTCTCTTAGTATTACATAATGCTCAAACACAAGAAAATGGAAAACCATGACCTCAGTGGAGTCAACAGGTACATTTCAGTAATGATAGGGGGTGCAGAATTTTATCTGATAGGCAAATGATAAATAAATAACACATAAATAATAAATACATTACATTTATTCTTCACACCACACGACAGGAAGGGAAAGAAAAAAATGACATGAAAATGAAATTACCATTATACATTTGTCCTTTGCAGACCACACTATAAGCTACGTGTAAGTTTTAAACACATAGCTCAGCGAAAACAGAGTTGTTTTTTCCAGTACCACTTCATTCAGATATGTAGGAAATTCAGTAATTTACTTTGAAATGACAGAGCTGATGAAGAGTCAGTAGTAAAGAGCAATTTTATGGGATATCCAGAAGCATTTTTTTGAAAAGAAATAAACCCAACATGTTGTTTTGTCTCAGTGGCTTAGAAGTTCGGAAAATTCCATTTTTCACCAGCATCAGGTTATAAACTCACTCTACAATGCTATTTACTTGTAACTATACTGCCACTTTATAACATATTTTATTGATTCACAAGGCAGTCTTTTTCTTTGGCTTAAAAAATAGCTATCTAGCATCTTACTGAGCACTGCCATTTCTGCAATAAACCTGAAGGTGACTATAAATTTTAATTTTTTATATCAATAAGGGTTAAAATGACTGTGCTTAAATAAAATTCTCATTTTCTTAATTAGTTATTTCATATACATTTGTCAATCAATGCATTACCTGCTTTTATAATTTAGTTATTGATATTAGATTTTTGGTTGACTTTTCAGAGCAAATTGTTTAGCATTGTGTAATAAATCTGAAGAGGTAACAAAACAGTTAGCCATGGGCATACTGCATTGATAACCTCATTTTTCAATACAACTTTTAGGATTTTGCATTGAACTTATACGTATTTGTCCACTATCCAAGGTTTGCATAATTCCATCAAATAGGCTTTGTTTTTGAGAAAGAGCTTAAAATTAGAAAACAACTGCTAACTATGGGATAGTCTATTAGGGTGGAGAAAATAAGATAAACTAATCCATAATAATTCAGTTCTCTGGCCTTCCTCTGACTTCTCTTTTGACTTTGAGCAAGCCACTTAGGACGACATCTTAAATGAAACCTAGGTAGAACAAGGAAGCTTGTAACCAAAACTATTCCTGAAGTTTCCTGTTGAGCTGCTTTCTAAAGCTGGAAGTATTTAAATTGTGAGGGGTCTTCACTTTCTGCCTACTTTCCCCTACTTAATAGCTGCAGTTTTGTTCTTGCCAAGAGGCAACATCTCTTAAGAGTCCTCTTGATAGGATTAAGCATTGTACTGTCTCTCTCACAGTTGGAGCAGATGAGCTCAGAATACCTCTAACATATCACCAAGGCTGAATTTCTCACAAAATAAGAAACACAGCAGCTGATGATGACTTGCTTTAGAGGTGCAGTTTAGTAGTCAGAATAGTCTCAAAGGAAAAAAAAAGTTCAAATACCTTGTCTAGCTTAGTTAATTGAAGTTAACTTGTTTAGTTTTCTGTATAATGCCCAGGTCATAAAACTACTTGTACATTGGTGTGGTTAGTTCTCTCCCTTTTTTTCCTGTTAAAATTAAAATATTTGGGGGTGGGGAGAAGTTATTTGGGTCAGAGAAAAAAAATAATCTGTAAGAATGAGTATGGCTGTGTAGCATGACAAAGACACCCAGACAGTGAAAGACGAATGTCAAATACTGCGGTGAACATTTGCTTTCAGGTAAATGTTAGGAATTCATAGATAAAATAAGCAGTCCTTGAGGTCTTGAAATTTCTCCTTTGGCTTAAACAGGACAGCTGTACACTTCCTTTATTATCCCCTAAACTCTCTAGCCTGCTTTTGAGCTATTCTTCTGTAAATACATGTAGATATTCTTCTAGGAATACTTTTAGATATTCTTCTAGTACTTCACTAAATGATCTTCTAAGTTTTGGGGAGAGGCGTTGTCATCTCAAACTAGTTCTGGATTGAAAAGTTCTGGAAAGAAAGATTCCAAGATGTTGTCTCCAAATGGATTAAACTGCCTCTGTTACATGGAACAGAAGATTTGATTACTGTTTTCAGCAGTTCTGAAGAGCTGAATACATCATGTTATTATACAAAGTGAGAATACAGAGCACAGCTGGAGTGAGGCTGCTCACTCAGGGTACTGACCATTCTGAGTACCTTAATTCTCCGTGATGTTGGATATACTGCCAAATGTTAAATCAAATCAAGGGTAAGATCAAGGAGCAAGGTACTGGGCCAAGGACAGGAAGCCAGCAGAGGTTGGGTACTTCTGTAAGAGATAGGGATATTCAAGGGAAAAGGATAAGCCCATGCATCAAGGTCAGCACAAGCAGTTTTCACGGACAAGACTGGCAAAGGCTGCAGCTTGCTGAAAGTTTTTATGTTGTGCTTAACAGGTGGCTCAACTGAACTAAACTGAATGACAGAGCAAGAGTAAGCACAACATTGCAAGCTCAGAATCCTGTTCAGAGCTGGAGACCATTTCTATGGCCACTGACCTCACCTGTTCTTTTTAATTCACTAACTGACCACTCATAGTTGATGATTTTAGATTTTTGTATTATTGTTGTTTCATTCTCTTTGGAGAATCTGTTGGCTCACTGGAGGACCCAGACACATGTATGAGGATGATATTTGTATCTTTCTTAATTACTAACCCGTGCATACTGGCCACAATTTACTTTGCTATTCGTCCAAGAGAAAGTGAAAAAAACTATGATTTACAGATTGTTAAATAGCTTTTCTCTTTAATCAGGGTGGTGGTTTTTTCTTTTATTCTTTTCCACTATTCATTTCAGTATTCCTGAATGCTGAGAAGACAATTTTTTTTCCAGTTCTTACAAATATATTACATTTCTAACAGCTCCAATGAACAAGATTAGAAGGGAAAACTGCCAATGACTTAGATTATTGAAAGAATAATGAAGTAGGAGTTGCTTTTCTTTTTGGGTACCTGCTGAGGGAAATAATGTTCTGGTTACAAGACAAAAAGCTAGAGAATTCTGTAAGTTGGTCTATAGCAGGTATGATCACTGTGACACACAGGTAATGTGAGGGCACGTATGCTTACTGTGATAGTAGAACTGAATTCTAGACTATATCCTAAATACCATGATCATTAACATTTCAATCTTTCCACAGATTATGTTTATGGATGAAACTGAGTGAAGCCAATACAAGATCTGTTGTTTGCTCTACCTACCTCAAACAAAATAATAATCATAATCATAAAAGGGGTCAGTAAGAGACTGAATCTATTAATAAGTGTTTATCTCCTGGTTCAAGTGTAAAAGAAAGAGATGAGACATTCCAAAGACAAAAAATTTAACGGAACAAAGTTGTTAATTTTCAAGATCTGATTTATGTGCTTAATACTTCAGCTAAATAGTTTTAGTGGCATTTTTTCAATAAAAGATATTTTATTCAGTTATAACATAAATAATTACATGTATATACATAAATTATGTTTCTAGGGCTAAATCTACACTACGTGGTAGCGCTTGTGGTTGAAGTGCCGTGCTGACATTCTAATAACTGTATTTAACTGGCTAGAATAAATATCAAATGTCTAGCTACAATGATTGTAAGACATGCACAATCCTCCCAAGAAATAAAGCAAGTATATTCCAACTAAACTTTGCATTATTGCAGTTAAAGTTCTTTAAGTTAAATCTATAAGTAATGTGTCTGTGGACACACCAGAAGCTGGATAAGATTACAGTTCCAAAGAACTCCCAATTCAATATTTAAAACATAACTATAATAGATGGCTCTTCCAGTGGTCATTTTATCTACTAAATCCACAAAGGGCTCCACTTTTAAAGTAGCATTTACAAGGCTAAATCCAAAGGTAGATCATGGCCATTTACTTCTGGGAGCACCTAAAATTCAGGGAGCACTTTTTGTTTTGGTTTGGTTTGGTTTTTTCATTATTTTGTGCAAAATATCTGTTCAGAAGACAGACTATTCGTTCTGCTGATCTGCTCACCTCTATTAAGAGAGACTACTGATCTCCAGTTCCTTTTGTGTCCCCCATTCCAGAGGGACTTCAGAACTGTGAATCCTTAGTACAGTGAAGCATTTTCTGACAACTTAGTATAAAATGCCTAACTTCAGAGACAGGATTTATGACTTTTTTTTTTTTTTCTTAATAGTAGTTATATTTCTGTATGCACTTTTCAGGCTCCTACTCAGCAAAAATGACTGTGACATTGTATGTAAGCATCACGAATTATATGGAAGTTTGTATAAGAAGGACCATACCAGAAAACTCAGCACCATTTTTTTTCTCTTAAACATGTGCTTTTAACACTTTTTCTAGACTTGAAAAAAAGAAATGTAACTGTTTGTATTCCTCACTGGAAAGTGTCCAGTAGCTATTAAGATGACCTAAAGTGACATTTAAATACCATGAATCTGCAGAGTGGATATCATATGACACTACTTCAAATTACAGAATTCTGCTTTTCCGACCAAAGTGCAAGATCTAGAATACCAGCAATACATAATTTGTCCTGATTTTTCTTTTACACAGAGTAGCTCAGAGCATACTTGAAATAAAACTAGAATGTCTTGTGCCCTAAATTGTCTATCTATAACTGCTGTAGTTAGGGACAGTATTCAAAACAATAAAAGCACTGTTTCATAGATAAGTGAAAAATCTCAGAGCAGAACATTTTTCCAAATAAAAATACATACTCCAACATTTTGTAAATTCTGTAAAGGCTCAGTTTCAAGTTATAGAGAAATCAAGTAAAAAACTCAAAACAAATGCTTTCTTTTGTACATAATGATGTGCAACTGTATATAATATCTCAGACTCTGGATATCTTTACAATGTACAGCACGAACATTTAAAACATTCCTTCGGTTTGGCTCTTTCCTCCCCTTCACTGAGATTAGCAGGGTGGATGTCAGCTGCAACATGTTCCTTCCTATTCTTCTCACTATGACAATAATAATAATAAAAATACTCTAAGTCATTTATTCCACTTTTCTATGGGATCTATACATCAGATACACACTTCTCTCTTAAGTATGTAACCTCAGTCATTCTGGTAGGTCTGTTTAGTCAGGTGAAATGCCAAACTGATAATTCATAATTCCTTTCCCTCTTTCTTACACAGAGTCAGCAACTTATTCATGTCAACCTGTTAATTCTTGAGAGAAAGGGACAAAGAGGTTATATTGGCTCCTCAAATATATTTTAGTCCTCACAATGCAAGTCAACCGAGACAAGCGTTGATTAAGCAATGGTTTTGGCCCCAATACAAAAGGAGAAGAAAAACAAACACTTCATTTTTGAGGTTTTGCCCATTAATCACCTTCTAAAAATCACCATTCCTTCCTTATAGCTACTTACAGAGTTGACCCTATCACTACATAAAACTGAGATTTTATTGATTAAAGCACATTTCCCAAATGAATTCAAAGGTATAGCTGTTTGCACCCATGAGTGAAGGTATACTGTTCAGATCTGCTCTGTTGGGTGGGTGGTTGGTTTTTGTTTGGTTTTTTTTTTTAATCACAGGTGAAATACATTGTTTTATGGCTCAGTTCATATATTCTGTCTTTAAATGTAGTATGATGGTATTAGTAACTCCACCAGGAGTTAACTTTTGATAAATTTTGAATAGTCCTTCTTGAGAATCTAATTTTGTAAGTCAGATTCTCTAAAGTCTTCCAATCTGATGGAAGAATGTCCCTTGTCTCTTTAAACGAGTCCAAGGTACATTTTATCAGTGTCCCATTTCTAGCTAATATCAGAGCAGTTCAGCCTTACATCTATGTAAAATGGAGCTCATGGTAATTAATTGACAAAAATGATCAAATACTGTGCATGAGCCTTTTGAAGATAGCTCAGCACGAAAATGTACTCAAAAGTCATTATGCTTTTCCCTAGATAGCTTGAAACAGATATTCTGTAATCTTGTTGCCACTCCCAGACTTTCTTGAAAATGAGAATTTCATTTTGAGATCAGTTTAGAGATGAATACTCGCTCCTCTTTCTGAGGCTGACAAGTCTCATTTCACCCATGACAGCCTCCAGCTGTTAAATAGAAATATGAATCGAATGTGGACTACTGATGTGAAAAGCCAATTCCATTGCTTTGACAAAGGAAACAAGTAAGATCTAGTTAGGTTGTGATTGTAGCAATCATACCTTATTACTGTGTTAGGACAGCGGCCCCCACACTAAGAAACAAAAGCACTTGACATAGGGCTATGTTATTTTACATCTGTGTGTATAAAAATGTCAGCCAGACAAAATAACCACTGCACTAATTTAACTGAACCATACAAAGCAACACACTGCAATATTCCAGATCTCTATGACAATGCATTTCAGCTCCTTTAAACTGAAATGCATTTACTTATCAGACAGATCAAAGAAGCACTGTCAATAATTAGAGACAGATTTTATGTCCTGCATGTCTTTGCTCACATTGTATAAAAGATGATTTGTATTCTGCTGGAAATATTCACTATCGTAATTGTTTTTGGAATATAAGGACCCACTGTAACTGGAATTTATGTCTTTTTCTACATTGTCCCATAGCTGGGAAGCGGGAAGGCAGGGCAGATGGGCAGAGACCAGCACTGCCAGCAGTGTCTGTGGCTTTTATTGCTACACCAGTTGCAGCAACAGTGGCAGCAGCCACCAGTAGCAGAGTGGCTAATGCTTCTGAAATGATTTAGACAGCTTAATGGAAAGAAAAGGACCTCAGCAGATCACCCCATGATTGCTCTGTGTGGTCCTTATGGACCGCTGCTAAGATGTGCAAGCAGAAAATGATTCACAAGTTTAACCCAGTTAGAGGACCAAGCAACCATAAGTGATTGCCATATTCTTCCTAAGTTGCCTTCCTCTTTTCCCAATACTATTTTTTGGTGTTTGTCGTCTTTTTTTTTTTTTTTCTTCCTGCAGAAAAATGAAGATTTGTCCTTTGATGTATATTGCATGTGTTCTGATGCCTACAAACCCTGGTGTGGTGGGTGAAGAGCAGAGGAGCAGCTGCAGAAATGGAACAGCAGCAGTTCATATCTTATCCACAGGTCTACAAGGGTCACTGGGAAGTAATTGCCCTCAGCCTCTTTCTTACAGCAAAATGGCTAGGTCCTATATTTCACAAAAAAATGCACAGGACTGCCCACAATTCTCCATTCAACATAAAATGCAAAATTTTATCCTGGTTGCATTTGTCCTTTTAAGGATATATCAAAAGGAAAACTCTCCTGCTCAGCATATAATAAAAAAAAATGTATGTTTTCACCACATAAAATCAGTATATATGGCAGTCAGGGTAAAATGAAAAATGAAACGGAGCATGAATAAACAAACAGAAAATTTCATAGTTGCCTTTTCTGGATGAGTTAAGAACTATATTCTGATCCCAAGCCAGGGCGCTGGCAGGGATACCTGCATGGCGGCCCCTGTGTGGAGCGGCCGGGGCTGCCCCGTGCCGGACACAGCCGGTTCCAGCCGGTTCCAGCCGGCTCCAACCCACCCACCCCAGCGCATGGCTCAGCCCTGCAGGCAAGGCCAGGGCCCCACGGGGGACAGTGTGTTTAAAAAAGGGTATATATAAAGAGAGGTGATGGTCCAGAACTGGAACGGTGGTACTCTAGGATTCTGCTTCTCTTTTGTACAGGTGATCAGATGAACTTGCACAAACCCCTTTAGCCTGGATTTAACTTCAGGTTTTTAAGAGACACTTATTAGGAAGTGCCACTTAGAGGTAACTATTTCTCCCTCTCTAGAAAAAGACTTAAGATGATAATATTCCTAAGTGAAGAAATCCATACCTAAAATGAACTAAGGTCAAGCCAGAGCCCCTTTTCCATGTTTAAAAAGAAAAAAATAACCAGTTGGACACTCTAGCTAGATGGGGTTTTGGCTTCTGTACAAATTCAGACATGTTCTCATTCTGAGTATTAAGGATTTAAAGAAACCATTCCCTCCTCCCATCAGCATTCAATACCTTTCAATATTCTTTCCAGTTTTCATCACATAATAAGGGAGGCATTTATTACCTAAATCAAACTGGGGTACCTGAAGTGGTTTAAAAATTCTTGCTGTAGTAAGTAACCATTTTTATTACAGTGGCTTGTCCTGACAACTATGAACATCAATGTATTCATTATGATACAAACATGTATTTATATTGCTAATTCACATGTAAAATCACTCTTTTCCAAATCTAGACATCAGAAGTGGAATCTTAAAGTTTGGTTTTGTTGTTTTAAGTCATTTGAGTGTTTCAGAGTTTTATGAATGCAAAAATACAGCTGCATATACATCTTTGAATACCTTGTGCATTAGCGCTTTTGGAATCTTTTAAAAAAAAAAAGCACTAATTTCTATTTAATATTACCTAAAATAAAGGTGTGTCAATATTATTTATCCAAAATTACAGAAGGGGAAACAAAGGCTGGTCCAGTTGGTTGATTGCTATCCACACTGAACCCTGGCATAATACCATCTGCTTTTGGTAGTACTGGCAACAGCTTTTAAGGTACCAAATAAGAAGTCCTGCAACTGCAAAGACACGCTGTTCAGCCCATGAGCACTTAAATAGACACACCCATGTGTCAAGCAGCAAATGGGAACAGAAAGAGCAAAAATGTCTATTAGGTTGTTGGGTTTTGAAAAGAGTTTAAAAGCTGTTTTCTGATTCTCATTTCCTTCCCCCATGTAGGCAAGAAAGCAGTTTCTCATAGTGCACAGGACTTTTATTTTCAGGTGGTAGAATTAAAGCAACACACAAAGGCTAACAAACAAATGTCCTATGCGGAGCATGAGTATGCCATGGCTTTTGTTTCTTCAGGCTGTCACAGCCACCAGCTGTATAATTCATGTTCAAAAATTAGCTTCTAGGCTCCACCACAGAAAAGCCTGAAGCTGTTTTTCAGCCTACTTGTCTCTGAGCGTATTGAGTATATTTGCTGAAAAAGTTATGAATATAATTTTAAAAGAAACCAAAACTTAAGTGCAAGAGTAGCGATCCAGTTCTGCTCTACTTACCGAAGTATTTTCCCCAAGTCTTCAGGAAAATTCTGCCACTCTCACTGTGCTGCCATGGTTACCAGAAAGCAAATATGTTGTTTTAAAGAGACCCAGATTTTTTTTTTTCATGAGCTACATTCAAGTCTTTGATTTCCAAATAAACATCCTTTACATCTGCTATCATGATTTTAGCAGTATTTTACTGTGAAAATGGTAACTTCTAATGATTGGAAAAAAATGTAAAGATAGATCAAATAGACATATTCCTTAAACACATGAAACAAATGAAAAAAAAAAAGTGAAAACAGAATACATTAATTCCACACATTTTTGATCACAAAAATGTATTTTTGACATGACATGGGGAAAAAAACATATTAAATATTTGAGTTATCATGTACCTGTAAAATACATTTGAACAAAATAAAGCTCTATAACAAAGTACATGTTCAACAAGAAAAAACCTTACAATCTCCTATCCAGGTTCTATATTGAAAGAGGTTCTGTAAATCTAGAATGAGCATTTAAAATAAAAAATATATATCCCTGTAGTAAGCAAAATAAATCATACTTTTGGTAAAGTAGGAAAAGAGATAAAATATTAAGAATAGACCTTAGCAAAATTCTGATCTGTTTCTATGCCTTTCCTTTCTTATTTGATCAACAAGAAAAATATTTCTCTGTTCCATGTCTGAAAACTAAATTAACCAGAGTCACAAAGTATTAATGACTAACAGTCTGTTTGTTATTTGTTTGCATGCCGTAATATTCAAGGATATTCAGTTTACATTCTCTTATAATCCACTTTTATATTCCATAAATCTAAATTTTCTGCTGCTGCTCCTCCAAACACTGTATACAGAGACATGCACTTGGCAGTCTTTTCCTCCTCCTTCTTTGGTAAGCTTTTATGTAAAGGTGTATGGCAAAGAGAAAAGGGAAAAGAATAGAACACTCGCTTGTCCTGCCTCAAGGAGTAGCATGGTAAACTAAAAGCAAGAAGAAGATGAATTTGATTCAATCAATGCTTTTAACATATCTGAACAAGATGTTACCCCTATTAATAATTAAGGCTTCAAGCTTCTAATCTAAAATTGCAAGGTATTATTAATGAAGTTCACAAAACTGTACGGAAGAATAATTCTTAAAAACCCCAACCAACCAACAACCTAACATTTTTACTATGCACAGTTTTAATTCAGTTTTACTCTGCCATCCTGACTCCTACAATAACTGTGCCCAAAATTATGTATAGCTAGAATACCTATGGCCAGTTTACAAAGCCAGGAGCTTACTACACAGTAGCTATGTTCTATACCTTAGTTTTAAATTTTAGGAAGCCAATAAGCAGTATTTCCTTTCTACTGAATAAATCAGTAGAAAAGTCAAAAAGTGTTTGTTTCTCTGAAATAATTCATTCACAGAAAATACAGTAGCCTACTTCTGTCTCCTTGTTGATGATCTATGTGAGAAAAATAACTATATTGATCAATAACTCATACCTATGAAGAATAGAAATAAAGACTTTGCATGTTATATTTGCCTTGGCATTGCATAACATTTAAGGTTGAGATTTCACAATTCTAAAAGTATTTAAGCACTTTCTTTTGTGTGTAGGTACTAAGTGAGATATCAAAACACTTGTACTTGAAATTTTTAACTCTCTAATAAGAAAGGAGAAATGCTTAAGTTCTTTGATCAAAGATGTATGAATCCATACTGACAGGCCCAACTGCTGCTTTTTCTGAGTGTTTAAATAATGATTGTATACAATTAGTAAAATGTGAAAGAGAGATTTTTAGCAGTCAATGTGCACATGGTTCAACATCACCCATGGCTTTAACTGGGTTATACTTAATGGTAGTATTAGGTGATACGGTTTCATCCTAGGACTGTTAAAGCCTAGAGGCAGTGAGGCACCCCCACCAAACTGAACAGTTATTGGCCAAACAAATCACAGACACACTGAATTGACAGTGAAGAACTAATTAAAGTGGTCAGCAGACATAAGTATGAATGGACATGTCTTGTTGCATTAAATTATGACAAAAGTTGCACTTCAATTTCTGCACTTTATGGGCCTAAGAAATACACTTTATATGCAAAATCAACAATTTATTGTTAGTCTATATGAAATACTAACATTCTAATTTTAGCACCAATTGAAAAAAAAACCCAACCAAAAATGACAAACCATAATAATGCATTTAAAATTGTCATACACATTTCCCAGTGTCTACCTTTTCTCCCTTGAGTTACATATTAGAGTTATTCTTCCACTGACTATTATTATTACCACTTTGACTATTATTATTACCACTTAGTTACACAGTATAAAAAATAGACTAGCAATCATACCTCATGCAGTCCTACAAAGCAAAATTATTTAGGCAATAGTTACCTGGTCAGTAGACTACAGTTGTTGCAGCTAAAAATGCTAATACCAAGCTCCTGGCAGGTGACGATGAGCCCAGACTAAGTAAGTTTGACAACTTTGTTCTTGCAGAGTTTGTACAAAGTCAGCAATGTGAGAAATACTACGAATTGTAAATAATTTTGGATACTCATGAAAGATCGAATATAAATGTGACAAACCTTTTCATTCATTTTTCTCTTTTTTTTCTGAATAATTACTATTAGTGTGATTTGCATTACTATTCTCTGTATTCAAGATTTTAATTCCATCCTTTATGACAAAAGCTGAAAGAACACATATTTAGGGTTACTGTCATGTAGAGGTACATAATGAAAACCTCCATGGACTGAATAATAGAAAAAATACTATCTAATATCTAATTTGGAAAGTCATTAAGGATGCTTACAAAGGTTAGACATTTTTCTTTGTCTGGTTGCTTACAGCGTATCTACATCTTGCAATGCTGTATTGTGTAGTTACCCAAAGCAGTTCCAAAGGCACCTTACATAGTACTGTGCGTGGCACAGAAAATAATCTTCAAATAATAATTCAAATCCTGAAACCAGTATGACTGTGTAAGCATGGTCCAGACTAATTCAAGCAAGGATATTCAGTTCAAGCTTATTACCGGGGACAGTGACTAATTTGCCTCCAGTTTCAGAGTTAGCTGCGTGAGTTAAGATTTCAGCTTTTAGATATTTCTGAGCTTTTTCCGTGGATGGGAGCTTTCTTGGAGATGATCCAAAGTTTCTAAAAGCTGTAAATCCACTGAGTGGAGCTATATGTATCAAAACTCCAGTCACTGCCATTTGTGGTATACTGTGATCTGATGACCTTTTACATCTCCCAGGAAAAAGGGATTTAGCATGGGTTTTTCATCTAGCTAACCAGCGAATAAATGGCAAGTGGGATGTAAGAAGAATGTGCTGATGGATTAGCTATCTTTTAATTGATATTTTAAGCTATGTTTGCTTTTTTTCTTTCTGATTTTTTTCCTGCTGTTTTTATTCTGGATTTATAATAGACTCTTAGTTAGATACAGACCTGACTAAGCACTTGTTGAATTCAAATATCAATGATATTAATAATACATTGAATATATACAGTTTTACTCTAAATCAGCTAACCCTGCATGACTTTTTGGCACATTTAACTTTACAGTACTTAAAATTTATCTATTCTTCATCCTATACCACAAATAAAGTAAGCTGAAATAAAGCCTCCATGAATGCATGTTTTATTTCTTGGCAATGGGCAATGTACTTAAAAGTGGGCAATTTTCATTTTGCTTGAATCTGACTTAAATTAGGGCTAATTTCTAGAATATTGCTTAATTATGTTAATAAAATTTATATAACTAGAACAATCAACCTTTAAAGGAAAACATTATTTGCTGCAGATCCGATGTTAAGAAATCTAAACTGACTGCTATTTCAGGGCAAAAATTAGCACTATTTAGCAGAATGGCATTAAGATTATTTATTCTATGGTTTTTAAGAAATTGAGCAGACAAATATGTGAGTTTATGATCTTATTCTATATCAATAAGCTAGGCAAAAGGAAAGGAAGAAACAAAGACATTCTGTCCCATGTTAGCTATCATCTCATTAAGGAACATATTACCCAAATAGTTTATATATTACTTACAGCATCTACTTACTAAGAAAGCAGAAAGTGGTAAAACCATGCCTCTGACTCCCAGCTTCAAAACAGTTACCAAAACTGACATTAAGTGGGAGAATATGCTATTCCAGTCCTTCATTCAAAGATGAAAGGTCCTCTGTTTTGGGATGCACTTTTCAAAAGGGCTTAAAACTGGGTCATCAAAGACAGCAGCAAATTATTTTAATAGCTCATCATTTGAGAATACTTTTTCTCTGCTTTTTTTGACCTTACTGCTTTGGATTAAAAAGTACTGCTGCTGTTTCTCTGAGGCTCACATCATTATCTTCAGTTGGAAGTATCACTGACCACGAAAAGGGAGAACATTGTGACCTTCGCTCAATCTTATACAACAATCCTCAGTTTCAGAACTGTCTCCTTTTTAATTCAGCACCTCCAGAACACATCTTTCAGAACAGCAGTATTAGTGAGTTAGTACACACGTAGGAGAGATTTTATTACCCACACTAGTCTCATTTTATTTTGGTTTCTCTTCATTGATTGCAAATATACAACAGAAACAGTTCTGCTCCATAGAAATGCACTAAACCTCCCACTGAGCACTATGATTTGATGTCATTTTGAAATTATAGCACTGTTACAAATTTTTCTGTAATAAAATGTGGTACTCAAAAGCAAAGGAGAAATACTATTGACCAACACCAGATGCAGGATCAAAAAGTAGAAATAAAGTGCAGGATGAAAAATACTGGGGATCTCTTCATATTATCAGGCAATGGCAGATTGTTTATCACATTGATTCACTGACTGTCAAAGAAATCCCTACACATACTGTCTATTCATAATGGGTGGAGGTGAAGTGATTTTCACCAAGAAGTACTCTTCTTTTGACACAACCCACACTTTACATGGACCAAAAGTTTTCATGGTTCCAGAAGAAGGAAAGCCATTTTTCAATTAAAATAAACTTACCATTTGCAGTGACTGAACAGAGTTAAGAGATAAAGTATCAAAGTACAGAGATCTTCCCACAACTAGCCTTTCAATAAAATAGCTTGAGTGTGCTAGATTTCCAGTATCATTTTTCAATGACACTACATCCTAAAATCTAAAGTATAGGTGCTATATTATGTCCTACAATATTAAAACTGATGCAGAGAACAAAAGTCATAAATCACCATATGTCCGAATATAGACTGATTTGAACAAATAAATATATTTTATAATTTTATAACATACATATGGTATAAAATATACTATATATATGCTGCAATATATATATCATTAAAAATAACACATAACTGATAATTACATGTTATAATATATGTGTATATAGAAGCTCTGCATGTATAAAATATTTCTATCAGGTATGATAGGTGTCCTTTACATCAGCATACCCATTCTTGCATTTCTCTGACTTGTAAAGGTATCTCTTAGGAATAAAATTTGATGGGAATAAAAGAAGGTACATTACCCAGAGGAGAAACAAATCCCACTAAAACTCACTGTCTCTTTTATTTGTTATTTTGCAGCTTTAAAACTAATGAAATTTAACATTCTTAAAGAACATTAACATTAAAAGACGTAATTTTCCTTTTGACAAACACCCAGATAAACCTCTAAATTAACCTACTGTGGAAAAAAGAGAGGAGAAAAAGTGCATTTCTTTACTATTGATGGACAAATAATAATTGCAGCTATATAAGCTTTTAGTAAATTAAGATAAAGAATTATAAATTGTTTCTTCATGACTTTTTGATAACTTGTGTTCAATTACTCTTCATTCATTAATCAAATAGAAGGCATAAAAAATATTAGATGACTCCATTTGGCATGTACAACTATTGTTCTTTGAAATTCACAAAATGCTCTTTTAAAATTTGACTTTTTATGCAGCACACTCTTTTTGTTCTTTTCTAATATATACTGAAGAGGATTTTTCCTTAACTTTCCTTAACTTTCTCATACTTTGAATTTCTCAGTGTTTATTAAGCAATATTTTCCCAAGGGGTACGAGAAGATTCTTGGAAGAAAAGAAGCAAACTAAAAAACAAAAAAAACTGTACATAAACACAGTTGTGATACAAGAAAGCAAAAGTGGAAAAGGCAGAAATACTAAATGAACAGCTGAAGTATAGCTGAGTGCTATTACAGGTTCATTTATACTGAACCAAGCATAATGTCTGGCCATTCACAAAATTTCACCAAGCTAAGGCAGGTGAGGCAACACTCCATGACCCCAGACAACTTCATGCGTATCGCCCTTCTAGGAGTTTGGCCGGCTAAGCTAGAGTCAAGCTGGCTCATTCCAAGGCCAGGTCCTCTGCTAGGAAAAGCAGTTGTGAAAAAAGGTAGAAGTGCGAACCTACCATTTCTTTCTTTGGAAATGCTGTCGAGCTGTGGCTGTACCACTGCCCCTCTGTGCTGCGATGCAGCTGTGCAACAGCTGTGCCTGTGCTCTGTCCTGGACCTCCCCCGTGCTGCCCCTGGCTTGGCTTCCTTGGCTTGGCCTCAAATCTGTGTCTGCCCTGAGGCCTTGCCAGGCGATGGCCAGACGGTCCCAGCTCCTGACCACAGCCCTGATCCTCATACAGACTTGCCATCCCGCTGATACAGACTTGCTGTCCTACATCCTGACTCTTTTTCGGTGGAGTCACTGCTTATGCCTGCCTTATTATTGCACACTGCTCTTGTCTCACTTCCCTTGCAGAGCAGCAAGCCCTCACTGTTTTGGCATGGGCAAAAAGGAAATACTGAAAGGTGAAAAAAGACATAACAGCAGAAATGTAAAACTTACAAAAATCATAAATCATATTTTCAGTTCCACATTTCCACCTACTTTCCTGAGGGACTAAGGAACTGTTTAGGGCTGTGTATTGGATTTCTGTGGCAAGGTTTTGGTAGCGGGGGTGTTCCAGGGGTGGCTTCTGTGAGAAGCTGCTCGAAGCTCCCCCCATGTCCGACAGAGCCAATACCAGCCAGCTCCAAGATGGACCCGCTGCTGGCCAAGGCCGAGCCCATAGTGGTAACGCCTCTGGGATAACATTTTAAGAAGGGAAAAAAGTTGGGGAACGAGTGAGAAACAGCAGCCGGGGAGTGAGAACATGTAAGAGAAATGACCCTGCGGACCCCCAGGTCAGTGCGGAAGGAGGGGGAGGAGATGCTCCAGGCGCCAGAGCAGAGATTCCCCTGCAGCCCGTGGGGAAGACCATGGTGAGGCA
>JANZLQ010000017.1:6067326-6090919 GCA_026212715.1 Elanus axillaris | reverse complement strand
TATCATTATTAGTTTCTTCTTTTCTGTTCTATTAAACCGTTCTTATCTCAACCCACAAGTTTTACTTCTTTTCCCGAATTTCTCCCCCATCCCGCTGGGGGGGGCGGGGGGAGTGAGTGAGCAGCTGCGTGGTGCTTAGTTGCTGGCTGGTGCTAAACCACGACACATGAGAAAGCTAATCTTCCACATTAGCACTTCTGTTTCTGGAACAGACCAGAAATGGCTATGATTAATTTAACTGAAAAACAACAAAGAAAAGAAAACAAAAATCTTAAGTGCTTTTGAACTTTCATGAGCTAAAAATGTGGATTCAATTTTTAGTCTATTCCATAGATACAGTAGAGTAGTATCCAAGCAGGTGCTGTTGCTTCATGCTGTACTTTTAATCTTAAGTGCTTTTGTTTATGATGAAGGAGTTTATTTTAGCCTCTGGTATTCTGTACTGCAGATGCATTTTCAGACTTCTGAAAACAAGGTCTGGTAGCACTTAGAAAGAAACATGGCTTCTTAGTAAGAAACAGGTTTCCCATGTGACTTCAAAAACATGAAGAAAAAGCTGATATGGCAATAAAAAGGTAGCATCCTGAATAAAATAATATGTGCCACATGAAATGTCAGCTTAGAGAAACCATACTGTTTTGCACTTGTTAATTTGATAATTCACTGACTTTATAGCTCCTCTAGCAGAGACACTGAGCATCAGAGTTCAGTTCAAAAGCATTAAACTAGGTAAGATATGCATACATTTTTCGCACATCTCTTTTGCTTATGCAGGAGCCTGAAGCAGAAAATACTGTGACAGTGATGTGATAGAAATCAAATAAATGGTTGTATTAGGAGAACAATATGGACTTTGAGACGTAATTTTTTCCTGTTAGATTAAAACTTTTCAGAATTAAACATTTTTGATCATGATCCTGTGTATTAAAACTTACAATACTTTGATACATGACCAAGTGGTCTTGTCACCCTTACCTGAGTTCAGACGGTTTGTATGATAGAAACATACATACAAGCCAGAGCACGACTCTTACACAGTTCCTTCCTTTGAAATATGCTAACATATGATAGAAATCTTAGCCAGGTATTTTGGGATTTTTCTGGATTGTTCTTTGTATTTTTTAAATAATGTAGTTTAACCACTTTTTGGTTGTTTTTTTTTAAAGAACAACCTTTTCTATCAATTTCAGTGGAAGGACACATCATGTTGAATAATCCCCTCCCCCTAAATCAGCAACTAGTCCTTTCCTTCCAAATGTAACCCAATGTATTTATTTCCATTTTAGTTCCTTCTTGGGTTTTCAGGTCCCATCCCAAAAATATTTCAAGCTCTTCTGTGCACATTTTTGAGGAAACTGATACATTGTTCAAGTGTTGTGTAAATTTTTTACTTCCCTTTTTTCCAAGTGAAGAAGGAGTAGTGGACTCAAACTGGTCTGAAGCTGCTAAATAAGCTGTCACCTAGCAAAACTCCCCTGTTCCAAACATATCTGACTCTGGCACTTTGCAGTTCTGCTCAGAAGAGCTGCAGGGATAGATACATTCCGGTATGACAGGCTAAAACAACTGACAGTGAGATGCTATGCCAACAAAGTTGAAATTATTTTCCAAAGAGTTTCACAATGTAAAGAACATATTCTGAAGAAGGAAAATAGTCCAAAACCTTCTGTCAAACTCCGAAAATATTCTCCCACAACCTGGATTTAGAAAAGCAAGATCTGAATACGTACTCAACATGCATGAACTATGCAACTAGTGTTAAACTTTTAAAACTGCAATATTAGTCTCAGTGGAAAGTGGAAATCTCCTTGCAGATGGTGGGAAGTCTCTGACTCTTCCAAAGGACTTGACAGTGAAGGTATCTATATTCTGCAGCACACCTTCAATGCAAAGACCACTGTCATACCTCTTTCTTTAATTAAAATTGGTTTAATGTATTTTATGTCCCAGAAGTCTGAATTCACCCACCCACAAGTTCTGAATGCCTTCATAATTTACATACATTATTTGAATCTACAGAGACTTCGTTTTGCCAACCTATTTACTGCCCACATCTGTATTTTTAACTGAGCTGTGCATGGGAGTTAAGCCAACAAAGCTATATTAAAGTATTACAGTTTATATTTAAATTTCATGTGAATAGTTAATTTATACACAATTCTAATTGCTAAAAGCAGGTTGCTTATTCTTAAGTCTTTGACTTTGAAAATAACAGAATGCAATGTCAATTTAGCCTACAGTATAAACATTCATTTTGGATAATCAGTAATGTTCTATAATTGTATATGAAAACTATTTAATGGCAGTTTCAGCTTCCTAGCTGGATAACAATTCATTTTAACCATCCATAATTCAATCAGATTACATCTTGGTTTACATATTTTAATAGATGCTTTCTTTTGGTTATTTTACAAATTATACATGCAAATGATGTATTAAATAATTGATGAAGCACCTTGCTTTGCTTGTAGCTATAAGTGATGCTTTTCTTCACAAATATATTTAGGCAGTAATTCTCTTCACAGAAAGATTTTTTTTGCATAGTATTTTAAAAGATATTTAAACTCCTGTCGTGATGAAGGCTTATTTACAAACACCAAGTATAATTTACTAACCTGATTTATGAAGCAATTTATACAATCTAGTAAAATAGCACTGTAGAATTTAATTGCATAGGGATACTCATCTCTGAAGATTCTAAACTCTTTAACACTTGGTCAACTCTGTATCATTACATTCTATGATAGGACAAAGTATATCAGGGTAATTATCCCTCCTGTTTTATTTAAGCTTTATAAAACTGTTAGAAGCTAATGCTGCAATTATTTTTTTCCTACTGCCCAATTTCAACCTATAATACTCAGGAAAAGGAGAAACAGTCACTAATATCTTATTAGACATATGGTAAATGGAATACTATGTGTTATGTATTTAGCTACAATTGTGTGTACATATATATGTGTATCTATATATCTTCATATATAACAAGGATACTTTTAATATTAAAGATTACAGGATCCATCCCTTAACCCATTGTATAAAAGTGCCAGTGTTTTAAGTATTACTTCCCTGTGTTTTCTTTAAACTGAACATTTAACTTATGCTCAGTATTTCCGTAAAAAGGCTTTTTGAAATGAAATTGGGTATTTGCAGACATGCTAGGCACACAAAATCTTATTTAAGCCTTGTGTTTCCTAACCTTGTAATTAATACATCAGTAACTTATAAGCAATCATTTCTCTCATTTGCAGAGATGCACAATATAAATGCAAACTTAAAAAATGCTTGGCTTTTCAAGCTGTGGGATTTAAAAGAATGAGAAAAAGCTTTCATGTTTAAAAAGGCTGGAGAGTTTATGATACTGTGTAGGCATTTAGGAAGTTTCTGACTGGGTGCTTACAAATGAGAATCCTTTCAGTGCCTGCAAATTAATGTAATACAACACAACACGCAAGCACAGAGTAGCTTCCACTGAGAACACTGAGATAATCAGAGAGAATTCCTATAGAAACTAATGGGAAAGAGGTGCCTTCACACTGATCTTTGCACACAACAGTCTTCTGGTTCGGCTTCCTCTGAGAATTCTCAATCTTAAATGTAGGTGTTTCAAATCCTTTTCTTGGTGAAGAAGTTTTAGGCAAAGTTCTCTGTCTCTCCCTTTGTAAGGGAAGGGGTGCATCTGCCACTAAACACAGAAGATGCTGAACAGATGCTTAACAAAGGTCAGAAAAGAGCTACAGGTGAATCCTGTCACTTTCCACCCTTGTTCTGCAATGCTTTATGAAGAGCCCAGGAAACAGAAGTTTTTAAAAGACTGGTGTTTGTAAAAGGAAAACCTAAGATCCGCCACTAGAAATTTCTCTTTTTAAAGGACACAAAGCAAATAATACTACAAAATACAATGATGATGTCTTTCCCTCCCCCCAAAATTAATAAAGTATATCTTTTGATATGCTGTCCTTCTTTTCTTGTTCCTTTGGTGTTTTTTGGAAGCAATGGCAAACTGATCACCTGTGTGTCAGAACAGGGCAAACAACCCCCCAAAGTCTCATTCAAAAAACTTACAAACACTACTGTGTGCCCCCAAATAAAAGCAAGCCTGAAAGCTGCCAACATTTCCCTATTTGCTTTACTTGTTTTAGCTGATGGTGAGACCAATCAAGGAGATAGATTTATGTTACATTTATTTCTCCAGTGCTTTTAAATTCATGCTTGCTTGAAAGGCCACAGGCCTGAGGAATTTCACCAGACAAAACATACTTGTCAGCAGCATATTTTATTTTAATTTCTGAGGTTAATATATTTTTTTAAATATAGTATTATGTAATATTTAAAACATTCACCACAAAAAACAGACTGCATATTGAGAGATCTTAAGCACACACAATCCAAAGCATATAAGATTTTGATACACAAAAGCCTCTAATTACATAGGTGGTTTATTTTACATCCTGTTTGTTGCTGATCAATCCCATCACCAATGCAATGTTTCTTAAATTAATTAAGGATAAAACATTAGATGCTATACTTAATTAGTTTAAACTTATGTAACATTAGAGTGTAACTTTAGAGAGTGAGATAGCTTTACTGTTGTTTTATTTGGGGTTTTTTTTGTTTTAAATTTGAGACTGAAAACTGACAGAAGAATGAATATTTAACAGTATTTCTTGATTGTGATTTGACTCTGACATAGCATATGACAGCCTGTGAAAATTCAAATCCAGTAAGAAATGGGTGTTTACCTGTGAAGGTTCAATGCAATACAAGCACACACAAAAAAGTTTAGATTTTTTGGTGGAAATTTTTCCATTACATGTGCATTTTAAAAATAGTAATTTAAAATAGTAATAAAAAATTTTAAAATAGTCATCATTTTGCTTCTATCACAGTAAATTTACCATAGCCAAATGTCAGGAAGATGAAATTGCCAGTTTATTTAAAACATGAGGAATATATTAGTAAGCAACAAAATTACACCCTAAAATTTTGCCATGAACATTTTTTTAACTTTACATTGCAATGTACTAAGCCATTTTGTCAATAACAAAATAAATAATGACTGCTGTCATTCTTTCTTTCTTACCCAGAATTAGCAATGTAATCCTGTTTTGGTATTAATCACTATATTTTCAACAGCATGTGCCATTAATTCACCTTAATGTGCTGCAACCAATCAATACAGTCTGTAAACTCATTTGTTCTTTGGCTCTACATGGCAAAAATCATTGTCTTAAAATAGCTCTTTTTATCATCTTCAGGGTGAAGCACTATTTATATAAACTCTGTAGCTAAGCTTTCAGAGGATGTATTAATCTTACTCATGCTAAAATCATGCTCTTCAAACCATTTAACATGTGTTTTTCTGGTATTCTGACATACATTTTCAAATAATATTACAGAAGCCTGGAATTGCTTTAGTGATGTTTAAGAGTTTTTTTGCTCAGTGAACACCTGCAGATCTCTCACTTTGTACAACATGGTAGTTCACAGACTAAACACTTTGCAAAGGGTAAGTCACTTAATATTCAGTAATTGCTATGAACTGTTAACATGGTGCAACATGAATGCCATACTTTTTACAGACTCACTCAGACTTTGTCTGTTAATCTTTGTTGCTACTCCAGGCTGTGGACGTTCCCTGCAGTTTGTCATGTCATGTGTCTCAAGCCACTATCCACGCTGCATTTTGACAAGAGCAAACTCAGGAAATCAGCTCTTCCAGCCACTTCATTCTTGCTGCTGCCTTCCCATCCCAGCATTACTGCACTGGTAGATTGGCATGCACCACATAAACCTTGCAAGCATTCCCATTTTTCCCCTTATATGATGGCTCTCACCTCACTGAACTTCCTCAGCATTTACCATGAGCTTGCTGCATTCCTGTGCTCTGTCTTCCTCCTGGTGAGCAGGCCTGGAAGCGGGAGGCTGCCCCATGACTGCAGCCCTGGGGTGCCAGGGCCGTCTGCTCTCCTAACCTTGCTCTGCCCTTGGGCTGCTGTGGGCCGCACAGGGGCCAAAGATTTACAGAAGTGCCAAGTAGCAAGTCCGCAGTTATGGCCCTGCCTTCCCAATATTCCCTAAACTGGCGTCCTGAAGAGATCAAGACCTGTACTTGCTTGTTGTCTTTTGCACATGGAATTACCAGCAGTAACTGCATCGTATGCATCAGAAGCTAGACTGGAGAAGATAAACTACAAGGGTCTCCCTCCTACTTGCCTAGAAAATGAGCCTTTTATAAGGACTGAGGCTGCCTAAAGATTGTCTGTCCTCATGGCCCACTTCATTAGGACCCTCGTCCTCTGCAGGATGCTCCCTGTACAACCTCGCTACTGTAGCCGTAGTGCCCAGAGGTTTAGAGGTAATATCACCCTCTGACAGAGTTGCTGGCCAGGAATATCACCATGAAAACACATTCATACAAGAGCCAGCAATCAGAATGCTATTTTTATCTAACCAGTTACAACATATACTATAGTCATAGTAGTTTTAGAAAAAGACCACAACCATTAGGGACACAGAGTCTGCAGGCTTATTCCATGTTAGAATGAGAGTGAGTGAGTGACGACAGCAAGATGGATTGAGTAACTTCCTTTGGCAATATACCATATATATCAGAATGACTAAGTAAGGGAACAAAAGTGAGTGACTGAGCCTGCAATTAAAGAGATGGACACCAAACCAGACATAATTGGTTTTGCTTCCCCTAAGCAGATTCATAAACTAAAATTCTCTCCTTGCTCCTCTGAGAGATCAGCTTCAGACGACCAAGGGGGAATACGCTAAGCATTGGATTTGGTCAGTGTTTGTGAGAGCTCAAGTACTAATGAGGATCAACTGTGAAAAAGTAACTATCAGAACTCTCTGTCAATTTACTTTCTCTAAGTTTACTCTTCCAAAACTTTGCCAAGTGCAAAGTCTGCATGAACCAGGAGCATATTTGAGTTCAATTATCTTTCCCCTCCCTTTCCCATTTCCTTGCATAAATTAATCATGATTCAGCTGCATATGGCCCACTGCTAAAGGGTACTAGCTGGCAGGAGTATTCTGGCAACTAACTTGATATGTTTCCTTCAGGTGCATTGAAGAAGAAGAAAAAAAGCAAAAAACTGTTCTTTCCCTGGGGAGTGACACAAAATATAATTTATTTGTTTTCCCCACAGTAAATCTACCAAGGCACCTATGTCCCAAAGCCATGCTTTGCTACCTGACTCTT
This sequence comes from Elanus axillaris, assembly GCA_026212715.1. NCBI lineage: Eukaryota > Metazoa > Chordata > Aves > Accipitriformes > Accipitridae > Elanus > Elanus axillaris. The sequence goes on along the minus strand of JANZLQ010000017.1, from coordinate 6,083,706 downwards.
TATAAAGGATGGCAGAGCAGTTAAAAGAAAGCATCCAGGAATCCAGGCAGGTCCCGGAGGAGAGGAGTGAGATATGACTGCACAGGACTGTAATATTGTTCTGCATTCCACAAGGAGTTATCAGTTCATTGGTAACGTTTTCTGCCTAAATCCTAAGATTGCTGTGCCACTGTGAAATGCTTTCTGCAGCTGTTCTCAGGTTGTGCTTGGGAGGAAGAGCTATAGAAAATCTGCAGGTCTTGGGGTTTGCAGGGCATGCTCTCATGGCATTTGCCATGCCAGTATTCACATTCCATCTACCTTCCATAAACCAAAATGCAAAAATAAGCTTTCTGTTTTATATAGACAGAATATTAAAATGATCTAACATACAGAAATGGGGAGAGGTGTTAGTCTTTAATTCACTTTTTTAGAGATTTGTTAATTGGTAATAACCATTCTTATAATTTCTCTGAAGTTGAATTCTCAATTTATTTTTCCATCTACATAATTACTAGCAAGAAAAATGGTTAAATACTAAAGGCTTAAGTCAGAAGAGCAGCAAAATACATTTGAATCCACCTGTTTGTATTTTAATCTCATCATTTTTATAAGCTTCATATATGAGAAAGTAATGGTAATAACAATGTACTTAGATTTATGTGGAAAAGTCAGATGTGATAATAAATCTTCACAAGTCAAAACACAAAGAAAAGAACAAAGACATTACATTTGAAATAACCAGCAGACGGCCTTATAATAATTTCTTCCATAGCCTGTCTTACTTCTACTTTCTGTAATTAAATGTGGTGTCTGACAGCATGTGCTCTGAGAGTGTAAGCAGAGATCACACAGCTCCCAGAAGTAAGTTATAAATAATGAAATAATCACCCATTCAGACACAAACACCAGAGATCAACTTTTTCTGCTACACCTTGCATAAAAAGTTCTTTTTGAGTGCCACACCATCAGTGCGCAATACTTAAAGCAGAAAATTGTCATGCCTCTTTTGTTCCAATGAGCATACCACAACACTCCCTTTGCATTAAACAATGCACTGCAGAAACACAGAGACCAAATCATATCCCCTAGACATTAGCCTTCAAGTCACTTATTCTCTCTGTACTTGCAGAATTACACACAATGAGGCAAACATAGCCTGCGTTTCACTCCATTGAGTTCAATGTTATTACATGAAGAATTAATTTATTCAAATACATCTTGGTAATTACACAAGCACTTTTAATGAGTTGGGGGTAAACACTGGCTTACCCTCTGGCTTTTCTTGGGCTAAGGGACTCCCTGCTTTCCGAAATATAAAATTATCTTATTTTTCTTGTTTCAGGACTGGCCTGATGAATGGAGAAAGAGCTCTCGGGATACTACTCAGATTGCCAGTTGTTCAGGGAAAGCAATGCTTAAAAAACCCAACAGCCTCATAGTCCCAAATATAGTACCTTGATTTTACCCTTACACTCTATATGGAGAAAAAAGTGTAGAGAGACTAAACAGATGTCATTCCAGAGAGCACTAAGCATGCAATGAAGGTAAGGTGATGCTGTGATCTCCATCTTCTCGAGAAGCTGGGAATTACAGCAGTTCTTAACCCCTGATGCTCTCTATCACAGGACTGGAAAGAGGCAGTCACCAGGACATAATGTGGCAAGGAGGGGGAAGAATTAGAGCTGTGATATTAACTGAGGGGAAGAAAAAGGAACAGAAAGTATGAAGTTAGATTCACGAAATGCTATGATACCTTCACTGCCCCCAGTACTGAATTGATAAAGTCTATATGGCACTGTTCTGCCTTGATTTGCTAACTTGTCTTGCATCTCTGAATTCTAGATATCCCAATATAAAAAAACATCCTGACATACAAAATGTTGGTGTTTTTCTACATACCCGTATTTTTCAGACATTACAACACCATATTCTGCTTTCTACACCGTCAGTATTACCAGCAGAATTCTAATTCAGTGACAACTGAGAGCATAATAACCATTTTATGACCACAGCTTCCCAACACCTCTCTCTGATTTGTACATTTAATAGGACTCCAGAATATATATGCAGTCACTAAAGATAACAGTATAAACAACTTACAGACAGAATTTTTGTGGTTACTGTCTTTGCTGGGCAACATCTTGACTCCTCTTGATTTCAGTTCAATTGCTTTTTTCACTGAGAAAACAAGCAAACAAGAAGAAGGTAATTCATTATTAAACCTTATAGAAAGAACATGCAGCAGCCAAATCGTACAGTACAATAATACAAAGCTACACAGGAATCCTGCAAGCAGATTGAAAGAACTGCAGTTTCTGTTATAATCCAAATATATTTTTTACAAATATACAACCATTTATCATATTTCAGAAGATGTTCTTTTTAAACAGACATTATCAGGATTTGCAATATTTTGAATTCAAGTTTCCTTAGGGTCAAAGAAAAGAAAAACCTGTCCTAATGACATGTATGGTTTCCTATGTTTGCCTCTGCAAATGGCAAAACCTGAAACATTTAAAAAACTTATTTCTATACTACATGTACAATATATTATCTAAACGCATCTGAGGACCACAAACTTTTAATGTGATATTCATATCTGCTTTTATTTGATTCATTCTTCAGTAGTACACATGTTTTTAGTTCAGTTTCCTAAGGAGATTAATGTTATAGGATCCCAGCATGTCACATTCTTTGACTCACATAACCCCTTTTGAATCTACAGGGCAATTTCAACTGTATTAGAAACAGAAAGAGAGTAAGAGCTCTCAAAGGGACAAAGTTTTGTGAGAAGGAACAGATGCATCAGAGGTTTAATATCTGTTTTCTCTGTTTAGCCAGCTGAATGGCTGATAAACTCTGAGCCCATCCCTACTAATTAGTTAGGTCACCATAGAAGGGATCAAGAGCAAAGTAGGAAGAGACATGAGAAGAAACTAGTGCAGTTATACATTAAGGAACCATGGGTTATATTTTTAATCATAATTGTAAGAGAAAAGGGTGAAAATATAGGACACATTCACCAGAAATTAATTTCTGTGGCTTCGGAACAATTTGATCGACTGAAAATAAATTCAGATGTAGAAAATAATTGTGAAACAAGCCCGGACAATTCAAAACTATTGTGCAAAAAACCAATAGCAATAGCAAAAGAGCTAGTGACCGACTCTGTGTATCAGAATCCTAATGGCAACATCATGATGCATGTCAGCAACAAAAAAATTACAAAAAGCAGTAATCCTTTCCTGATTCATATTAAATACTCCTTTTTCTAGATCTGGCAGTGGTTAACAATCTTAAAATGCAGCCATTTATCCTAGATACAAACAGAAACAAAAAATCAACTTAAACATTTTTAAAATGGCAGTAATTTGCACCTCCTACTATATAAATACATAAATTAATACCACAGATTATCAGTTATACTTTTTGTCAACATATGGGATAAGCTTTATGATTACTACACTATACACTGATCTGTATGCAAATATTTCTAAGAAGAAAAGTGGTAGGAATAGCAAGTTAAGATGTCTTTAAATATCACATTAAAAATTGTGATTTCATTGTATTTATTTCTATATTGGACTTCTGCTGCTTTTGCAACCTCATAGAGTGAAGCAGGCTTTTCTTAAGTGCTGAAAATGGGCAAGTACTGCAGAAAGCACTTTTTGTGCTATGTACATTGCAATTGCAGACTTTTATGTCTAAACCTGGAAAACAGGTGTTCAAATGATGAAAGATGATTGAAACACAATTGTAGCCACATGGGATGAAATGGATTTGATAGCAGTGTGGTGTTTTCTTTTCTCCTAAGACAGGAACACATTATACAGAGACATCATTGCGGACAATAAGACTTAGAACCCTAAGGGTTTCTGGCAGGGTAAACCTCATGGATATGGTTTTCTTAGGATTACTTTCTAGACTTAGGTACTAAAATTTCCATCAAGTACCACCTTATGTTCTGTTTTCTTACACTGCATAACCAGACTGTTAAAATCATTCCATATTTAATGGGAAATGAACAGCACAACTCTTGTAATGAATATTTGGGATACTATCTGGAGTTGTGGTCCCTCCACGAGCATGAATTTCACAATTTATTAATGTGTCACGCAAAACACGTGAGCAATCCTTGCAGGATTCAAAACCCACATTGCTTACATTCAAGAGTCAGTGCTAAAACCATTGAGTTATTATAGAGCAGAGAAAAAAACTATACTATCTTTAGGGTGAAAGTGGCAATCATCACTCAAATTCCTTGTGGGAATTCACTCTTGAAGGTATTTCCTAGACATACTTGAAGCACGCTTCTCAGGAAGTGGGAAAAATTATACCCATCAGCTTTATTTGAAATATAGTGGACATAAATTGAAAGAGAGATTCTGACTTGATATATGAAAAACTTTTTCACTGTTTGGACAGTCAAGCATTGAAACAGGTCTGCAGTTTCCATCCCTGGAGTTTTTTCACATGTCAAGAAAAAGGCATTCTGTATCCCTCTGAAAGAACATTAGATAGGGGATTCACAATACTTAAAATCAGTCATCTAAAATGTATGTTTTACGAAGAGAAATAGCTACCTCAATGGGGCAATTCATCCCCTTCTAAGATAGGCACAATGAATCACCCTCTGGAGATGCCTTTTCCTCTCCATAAAATATAACAGAAACATACACCACTTACTCAAGCCAGATTCCTACATTTTAGACAGTAACATTAGGTGACATGAGCTTTTATGTCTGGAAAACTTTAACAGCCAAATGTAGGTATCTGTGAGTCATAGGGATCCATGAGCTTGGATGGGATAGTTTGCAATATAAATACCAAACTTCTGCCTCTATTATATGAGTGTGTGTAAGTTTTTGCATGTGGCCTGCATAGTATTTTCTTCTATTTTTAAAAAGAATTAAGCTAGTATTTAAAATACAAACTGTTCAACCTCTGAAAGAGAAATAGAGACCACTGAACACTGAGTGAACCAGTTCAATTCCTTCTGTAACATAAAAGAAATATGCTAAATTGCACTTTTTATAACCATTTAAATCCCATTTCAATACCTTTTCTGAGATACTTCTTTTCTACTTCTTGATTGCTCTTTCATTAAAAAGGTTTTCCTGATTTCAAAGATGATTGGCCATTTAATAGCACAAAAAGAGGAATAGGTTTATGTTAATAATGTCAGGTAGGAACAGCACTTTCCACCTTTTAAGTGATTAATTTTTAAGTTTGCATACCTTTCTGCTGTCTTCACTTAAACATTCAATTAAGCTAACTGAATTAACTCACTTCACCTTTTCTGTTAATCATAACTTCAAGACTCTTTTGAAAATGAGATAGTCATTCAGGAAGGAGGGCAGAGCTGAGCCCTGGAAGTCCAAGACAGTCTTATCAGCCTATTGGAAAGGACCAGTGATATCCCTTAACTTTTTGCTATAGCTAAATTAAAATCAACCATGAAAAGAATATATGCCTGGCATTATTTGAATGGATTAAGAAAGTCAAAGTAAAATTGTCAAGTTGTAAACCTCCGTTCAAACCTATTCTGATTTCTATGAAGCCCTTACTTTCTAATATATATGAACCTGTGTGAAGAAAATACATTTTACCCTAAGCACAATTACCTTGCAGAAAAGATTATGACAGTTTTGCAGAAGTAGAGTTTTAAGAAAGGATCAGAATCACAGAATCACAGAATGGTTGAGGTTGTGAGGCATCTCTTGCCCAACCTCCTTGCTCAGTCAGGGCCACCTATAGCCCAGAATGTTACCAACAGTTGAAATTTTACTCATTGGTTCAATTAGGAGGGTAAAAAATAAAAGTAGCAATGAGACATTAGAAGAACAGTCCCTGTGTCTCTGGAGGATGTTAGAAAACTATTACATTCAGCCAGAGAAATTTCTGTGTGTTTATCTCTCTCTATATATATATTATAGACATATATTGCATTCAGATTTGCTGCTTGTGAAAAAATATTTCAAAAAAATTAGTATGTAATGTTTTAAAAATCTTGTTAGATTACTTTGAAGTAATAATAATCTGTATCTGTGTCTGAATAAAGCTGGTTTGATACATTTGAGACCTGCTGCGATTCTGGCATTGAAAAGGTTGTCCTAGAAAGCTAATTCTCCCACCTATCTTGCGCAAGGCATTTGAAGTATAAAATATAACTGGTAAGTTGTCTGTGTTTACTTAAATGAGGAGAAAAGATGAAAATAAACAGAAAATTAAATATTTAAAACTTTTTTTATATTTTTGCTTAAGCAAGACCTAATATTGTTTAGAAAGTCCAGACAATCAATGAGATTAAGCAAAATGTTCACAAATAACTAAGCTCAGATAAATTTTAGCAAGAAGTTTTATATACACACTACAGTCTGAAGAACTTCAAAAAGACCTTTCATGACTCAATGACTCGGTAATGAAAAGACAAGGGCCAACACATGAAGTTAACAAGAGTAAGACTTCAAACTAGTTAAAGGAAGTGTTTTTTCATACAAGAAGTAGTAGACGTGAAATTCTTTGCCAAAAGTCACTGGCAAATGTGGATGCAAGAAGTCTGCAAATCTGCTTCAGGCCATGGCTGGAGACGGATGTGGGGTTAGATATATCCCTTTATGAATGTTCATGACTATTACACTTCTCTAAGTCTGTCTGTGGGTTGAAGAAAGGGGCCAAAATTCATTCAGCAGGTAAACCTCATCTCTTTGGTACAAAGGAGTGACTCTTCCTCTCCACATTACTTTAGCAGACTATGACCTGAACTATGATACCTTTAGACATTGTTATAATCGCAGAAAATATGCCTCTCTTCTACATGGAAGATTACCTCCTTTTGGAAGGTTGTTTTTCCTGTTCTTGTAGACAAGATAGCTGTTTGTGGCCTTGATGAGTACTATCTTTCTGGGCAGAAGATTCAGGACTTCCTACAGAACATGACTATTACTCACCATTTGAAATTGTTTCAGCTAGAGAACCCTTGGGGCTGAACTTTCATGCTGCCTTTACACTCCAAGACACACCATGCACTCACCATGGCAGTACTAACCTCTCAGCACATCTTCGTGCTTCTGCAAGCTATCAGCCTGGATAGTCAGACGATCCCCAGTTCCATGTAGACTGGGAATTTCTGTTCCGATTTTTAGACCTTCCTTGAAACATGAGGTTTATACGACACTAGTTTTAGATTCAAATCAATTTCACATAAATATTAGATTTCATATTAGTTTTGTTAGATTACTTAAGCAGGAGTAGTGTAAGACTGGTTTATCATTCAGTAAGATCATAGTTTTGTTCTAAGATTTTTAACACATTTTGAGTTATTTGCACCTCACTGAAATTATTTGGTTATGGTTGCCAGATTATGATTTCGGTTATACCTGTGTAGATCTGGTGGAACAGATCATTTCCATACAATATTTATATGACTAGTCCAAATTTATTATGAAAAAATATTGTTAACTAAAATCATCTATGATTTAATGTTTGGGGAGGGGTTGTAAACAAATTAGTATATAGCATGTTGCAAGCATTACAATGTTTTCTTAGCTCAAAGCATACTCATTGAGTATTTGATCTTTTAAAATCAATATATTGCAAACAATTGCTTTAATGAAATTACCTTATTTCTTTTTTAATTAGCTATAAAATGGTAAATCAGAAATACTGCAAAAAGAGGAAAAACTTACAGGGTTTTTTACATGTTTCAGTGAGTCCTTTCTACAATGAGTTTTAAAGAACACAATGAACTTTTAACATAAGGGAGAAGATTTAGAGGAGCGTTGCTCATGTTCAGAATGAACTGTGATGTGTTATGACTTTAAAAATCTATTAATCAGCATATTTTCATTAAGGTCAATACACATAGTCACACCCAAATACACATAGTGATCTTTTTCTTCTTCGTGATCTCAGAGAACTGGAAATATAAAAATATTTGTAAAAGTCATATATTTCCAGTGTGGTTTTTTTTAAGAAATAGTGCACCTTAAGTGCACTTTAAAAATGTTAAAAAACTGTTGAATTTGATATTCTTGAAAGTGAAAACAGACATTGGTAGTATCAGCTTTATTTTCTAGAGCTATGAGGCAATTCAGTATACTATGTTTTCTCTGCATTTCTACCTTTCTATAATTCAAAATGAAAATTTTCTCCATTCTATTCTATTTACATTCATTTCTAAAAGAGAGTAACTCATGAAAGAATTGCTCTACTGCTTTTACTATTGTACAAGGATATTATACAGAACAGCTCATTACAGCAGGGATGGTTTCCTACAATTCATACAAAAATGATTGTTTTAAAATTATTTTTATTTTGCACAGTTTTGTTTCCCAGGATGATTCTTTGAAAACTGCCCTTCCAACCCCAGATATACTTCAAATTGCTCAGGTAAACGAAATCTGAAGGATTGCTTTTTCATTATAGTTTTAAACAATGTTTTTAAAAATTACACATGACTAAAGAAAATCGTGAAGCAGTTAGTCTTTCAAATATTCTCTGCACATGCATATTTTTCAAATATACATATTTCACAGCTGTGGATAACTGTACAAAGTACAAAGTAATAGAAAATAAAGCTTTGTGTATATAAGCAGTTCTGGAAGGACTACCCGAACAATTTACAACTGTTAGCCAAAACAGCTATATACAAAATTTTAACCTTGGCAGAATCAGTATCTTTCCAAAAGTAAACTAGGTAATTTAAATCTTGATCTCTGATGAATCTTTCATTTTAATTCTTCACGAGTTCACTTAATTACATGGTTTAAGCATTATACAACATTTTGGAGCAAAGATGGTTCATCTGGGTTTTTTATTTGATTTGAAGAAGAGAAGACAAATCGGACTTTTCTTTTTTTTTTAGCAAATTCTTCAAGGTGCAAACAATGCACCTTGAAAACAGTGACAACCTATCTGAAATCTACACAAAGCATTGTCAGCATTCTCAAGAAAATTCAATATATTTATAATTTTTCTCTGACACTGGAAGGTGCTTTTGAATGAACCATCGATTATAAACAAGAGGAACTTGCAAGCTAACAAAAAATTTTTTACATATGCAAGTTCTTCAAGAATAATTTCAAGGGAAGTAATCCAATTTTCTGTGAATTCTATTAATATATTATGAAGTACTTCTTACTGTGGATTATTATGTTCATGTATTCTATGGAGCAATTAATTCTTATTTGAAGTTATATTTGAAAATACACTGAGAGAGGCCTTACAGAGTGTTGGCAGCTCTGTGTCATCTAAGATGTAGGAGAGAGTTTCAGTTTTCTGAAAGAATGTTGCCTGCTGGGACTATAAGGGAAAACTTTCTAATATGTTTGTCTTTCCTTCCATCATCATACAACCTTGCGCTAACTCGAAGAAAATACTAAATAAAGATCAAACACCTAAAACTAGGGGAAAAAAAGTTTAAAGAAATTTATATTAAATGGTTACGTGTACTTCCTATGCATCCATAAATTACCACTCAAATGTAAAAGTAACTGGGAAAAAAAAGAAAAATTATCCAAAGAAATTCGTCGAAAAAATGTAAATCTTAGATTGCTGACTTCCTTGAAGAGCTTCTTTTCCTTCTCTGATAGTAATTAACTAGTAATTAACTGATAATTACACACACAATATGAAGGTAGGAGGCAGTCACCTTTCAGACCCAGCTTCTGCCACCGTGAAGCTTTTTGGTTTTAATAGTTTTTGGTTTGTTTTATTTAAATTGTGTTCCTCCTACCTGATATGCAAGATTTTGTACAGAACTTGTCATTTGTGGTTGAAGATAAATTTCAAATTATCTGCATTACCGTATAAAAAGTTTATATGTTTGTGCAATATTTTCTGGTTGGCTATGAATTTCAAGTAAAAGGTGGTTTTTTTTAGTATTGCTTGTCTCATCATGTATGAGCCAAAAGCTGTTTAAATGCAAGGTAGCAGGTAGTCTTTGGCACCAAGAATGTGCAGTCTTATTCTCTAGTTGTGTCATTTTGCTTAGGGGAGACAGGATAGAAATTAGTAAGAAGAAAACATGGAAAAGTGAACTGAAATTGAAGGTGGTATGAAGCACAACTAATTGTCCTTTTGTAAGGCATAACTGAGAAATATTTTTATCTAGAAAGGGTTTTGAGGAGTTATCATACACTTTAAACAAAAAGGGAACTGCAAAGAGGAAGATACTTTCTGCAGTTCCACTAGGGCTAGCACAAGAACTTACAGTCTTTATCTGTAGCAAGGGAAACTTTGGTTACACAAGAAAAAAGCTTTTTAACAGTAAAAGGGATGAAACCCTGTAGTGAATTACCCAGAGAAACTGTGGAATCTTAGACATTAAAAATTTTAAAGAACATGGTAAATTAAGTCTGAAAACAACAGTCAAATATATTTTGCTCCTCTTTGATACAGGATTAGCTTACCAAGATCCTTTTTTGTTAACCCTATTTTCTATTATTTCATAATAGTAACCCATAACCAGAAGTCATTTGGCTGAGAAACAGTAAGTGGCTAAAACCTTGGTGGGTTTTTCTAGGACTTCTAGCATATGAAATGAATTGTTTACACCTACATTTAACTGCACGTGTGAAAACAGGTAAATGTTGTGCAGTGCACAAGTCATATGAAACCCAGACAAGATACTAGAAGCACGGCTCAGTTAACATGATCTAATTTACCCTCTTTCGGATCTAATATAGTTATACCTTGAGAATACCCTTATGTGACTCCATACCAAGAAAGCTAACACTTGCTGTTTATTCCTAGCACACTCTGCAACAGTCCGCATGTGCATCTTGGTTAACAACATGTTTTTTCCCAATTACCCAAATATATTAATAACTTGCCAGTTTTTCTTCCTGCATAAAATAACTTGCAAGGCTTCAAATACTGGCTACCACTCAAAGCTAAAATATTCTGACATCATTTGCTGGTACTTCCTCAAGCTGCTTCTGCTGCTGCTCTGCTGAGTTCAGCTCTTGGCTGCCTTTCACTGCAGATTTTTCCCAAGTACAGATATTTGAAGGTGAAGATGAACAGATATTGCCCAGTACCTGGTGATCACAAGCAGGGCCTTTCCTGGCCAGCCTTAAGCCCAGTGTCACTGTAAGGAAAGTATTTGAACAGTTCCTGGTTTTGCTACAGTACAAGAAAAGAAAATAGTATTTTCAGTATATTGTATGTTGAGAGAGTGTGGAAGAGAAATATCTATTACAAAGATTGACACAGCTTTACATATTTTGCAGAGTTCAGTAAGAAACAGTGATATATTTGCAATAACATTCATGGGATTATTCTTGAAGGCAATTAGCAAATTTATCTCAGAACAGTGCAGAATTCATCAATTTCCTTTTGCTTTAGTTTCATTGTTCTGATTTTCTTCAGGTTGAGTACTCCTGTTTTGAAACAAAGTATTTTCTTAATTCAGATTGCAGAGTCCAATCAAGTGCCCTGATTGCTTTGCCCTAGTGCCTCAGTCCTTCTGGGTTCTCCTCCAAAGACACAATTACGGGAGTACTACCTTTTTTTTGTCCCTGGAAGAAAAGATCTACAATTCCACATTTGACAGTATCAGTATTGTCTCTGGATTCTGCTTATAGATGAAATATTTCTTTCTTATCACTCAAAGTCATGTGGGACCAGTAAATAAATTGTTAGCTATCTCTAGGCTTTCTTCTGCTTCACAATGGCCTGTTGTACCATGAATTCTTTCTGTAAGTTTAATTTTTATGAGAATAAGAGAAAACAACCATCCCCAATCCTATCATTCACTTTAGATTATAAAGAAAATTCTATAATAAATTCTTTGAGAAAACAAGGTTCTGGACTCAATAACCTAGGATAATCTTTGCAAACTTTTCTTCTCAGCTATCCACTTCTTGACTTTCACAGAAGCATTGCCATTTTCCATAGGATCTCTAGATTAAACAAACTCACTGGAATAATGCAACCCTCTGCTGTTTCTGTATTCCCTGCCTGAAGAGTATTCTGTCTAGTATACTATCTCAGTGTTTCTTTCACTAACAGCTTTCAAAATCTTCCCTACTAATCAGTATTGTAACACTAGAGAGCTTCACAGCAGGCATAGATGTTTCTACTCTATGGCTACCTGTAAAAGCTGTGGGCTCATGATCAGTTGGCTTCCTTGTTCCATCAATCTAGCAAAATACTCTCTGCCATTATCAGACCTTCCACCTGCTCCCTGTGCTGGAAATCTCTGCATGCAGTACTAGCAAACAAATGGTACAGCCCCAAGATAAATTGATGTCACAATAGATTTTCACACAAATCTTTCTCATTCTGTGTGTATAAGCAGACACAGGATCTGCAAGTTCAAAAAGAAGCGCAGCCATTTGTTTTCCATTAACCTTCTGCACGTCACTAAGCTGGCCCTTTGCCCTGATGGACTGCCTTAGTTCCTTTGTGCTATCAATATATGATATATCATAATAAAACAAGTTCAGCAGGCATCAGTGCCTGCAGATGCCCTCCACAGTTCTGGAAAATAGTATCAACACAGTTTACACTATGAATACACACTGTCACGGAATGTACGTAGTAGTAGTAGTATGTAGTGATTGTCTCTAAAAAGTCATAAAATGAGATCCAGTCAGTACCTTGTCAAACGTCTCACTGTTGGCACTGAGAAATTCGACCTAAACTTTGGACTGAGTGTCTTGAGGATAGAACTTTATCCTAGGGTCCAGTTCTTCTGTACTCTTAGTAAATGTAGTTCTCGTAGATACATATATTTTCTTTTTGTCACTCTAAGTCAACTTTCAGGCTTTGCTTTAAATTTGGAAAAAAAAATATTTTGTGACACCAAAACAGACAAGATGGCCTATCTGTCTTAAGAATGCATGTTGCTTTTATGAGATGGCAGTTTTAACAACAGATCCAAATAATATTTCTAATGTCAAACACTGAAAACCAAAAAGCTTCAAGACTCTAAAAATGGGAGAAACAAGTGACAGTTTTATCTTAAGGATGTTCTGAACCCAATATATATGCCAAATTACTTTGGTTATGACTTTTAAAGAGACATTACAGGAGCCACTATTTTAAGCAGCTAGTTCTTACAGGATGTACATGCCACATTCACAAGAAAACAATCTGAATGTTTTCTCCTGCTCTTTTCTTATCACAAGGTATAGACTAATATTAAGTTAATAAAGGGTATCTTGTAATTTTAGTACAGGGACAAAAGTATACATGCAAAAAAAAATCAAAGCTCTTTTCAGAGAGGCTAAATATATATTAAATGTGTGGGAAGGTAAGATGTCAAACATTGATTTCATTATTATAGTTTTTATTGGATTAAAATTCTTCTTTTTGATCAAACAACCTAAATTTAGAAATGAGAAAATACAGGCCAGTGATCAACGGTGTTGGGTATTTTATATTCTCAGATGCCAATGTAGGATACATTAAGAGACGCTAGTTTTGAAACAGGCTGAAAATAAGAATGAAGAAGGATGGTTTAAGTTAAGTTCCAAAAAGGGAGCTATTCACAATCAACAGTCACATATGAAGCTTAGGCCAAAAGAATCTTACTTTTAATAGAAGAAAGTTTTATTCCTTCCTACCTACTTCATAAACAAACATTCTCTGAGAACTTATCTCTTTGTAGGCTTGTACAGATTTTACCATGTAGCTGAAAAAGTGTCCTGGAAATGTAAATTAATTATACTAAACAAAAGTTTGCGGAAAATAGTTTGATACACTCTTACTCAAATATAAACAAGTCAAAATAAAAGACTTTCAAAATAAATTGCTTTTTGATACTACGATGACTGTACTAATGGCATGTGGGGAAATCTGCAATTACGATATCAGAGGAATAAACATACAATATGAAAGAACAAAAAACAAGGGAACAAAAAAGATACATGAACAAGCATAGTCTACCTACAGCAGCCATGATAGACATACTGATACAGTTAAGAGAACTTATTTAAGCTCCTAAGGTATGTCGTATTGTTTAACATGACTTAGCTAGTTAATTTCCTACGTGTTCATGATTTTTTTAGCAAAAAATATCAGTAGGAAAGAAATAAACACATGGGGAAAAAAGTTAAATGTAGTTTTAGCTGTAGATCCAGTACTAGTTGTCTGATATTTTAAGATCTCTAACATCACATAAGTGGTCACTGGAAGTTTTGAAGAGCACCAACTCAAAATAAAAATGCAGTAACTGGTGAAAATTACTTCCAATGACAGATTTAAAGACCTCAACCACCTTAGTTTATCTAGGAGGTTGACAGGTGACTTAGTGCTTCAAAAAGGGGAATTATAAGGTTAACAAAAGGCTTTTCACTCTGTTGAGGGAAAACATAACACCAATACTGGACACAGAAAGATCACACCAGACTAATACAATTGAGAAGACAGGACTACATATTTAACAGTGGTCATGTTAACCATGGAAAGAATGCTCAAGAGAGATGATGGATTATCTACTTGACATTTTCATATCAAGACTGGATTACTTTCCTGACAATAAAATTTAACAAAATACAAACTATTGTCTCAGTACTATTTAATGGGAAGTTATATTCAGCATCACTTATGAGCTAGAAAATAACAATTTCTTCTGGCTTTTTTTATTTTATGAACTGCTTTTTTATTTTATTTTATTTTATAATTTTAATGTAAGTGATGATTAGATTTGAAACCCCCAACTAAAAGTACCATGCATCAAGGAAATACCACAAACTCTTTTCGCTTATTTCAAACACCATTTCTAAGGTTTTAAAGAATGTGTAGGAAGGATAGACATGCACTTATATGCAGACTCACTGAATTACAAAAAATCATTGATAGAACTACTTTACCTAGCAGTTGATTTTACGTGATTTCACTCATGGTTTTCTATTAGTACACATTTATTTCAGCAGCCTCTATTACATTCATTGTTTGACTTTAGGATTATCTGTTTGTTAAATCCTGAATTATTCAAGGTAGTCAAACACAGCATATAGATAACTTCCAGTACATAATGATCAAAATACATAATACCTCCTTGAACCTCTCTGAAAACTTGCCCAAAATAGCATACTTAATTTGAAACGCTCTACAACAGAGATATGATTCTTACTGTATAAGTGGAACACACCCATTTGTCAAGTTTTGCTTTGGAAACTTTCTTACTTTATTCTCTTTCTAGGAATTTTGAAATAAATATTTATCTTAAGCAGATTAGTTTTAGTTACTATAGAAAGTATTGTGATTCTTCCTCTTAAAATGAAAACCAAAGATATTAAAACAACCTTCTTCCATTGTTCTGGAAATCAGCAAAACCTAAAGAAGCATAGCATACATACTGTAAATATGCAAAAGCAGGGGATTCATTATTACACCTTTTAAGTCATTCTGTTTACATCGATAAACTTTGTTGCTGGGAAGTGCTAGGTTTTCATCTCATAGTGAGACCATTAATGTTTCTTCACCTCTGGGGAATTTATGCATTTATGAAGCACTGGCATAAGATAAATCATATACTCTGCAAGAATATTTAAAGACTCTTTGTATATCTGCATAGGTGAGGGCAGAGGGATAAAAAAAAGAAATTCACAACTGAGTGAACATAACATCTTTTCCCTTATGGCAATGCCATCATGGAACAAGGCAGAACAAGAACTGAGTCCAATTATATCCACTGGAAGTGTTGATTTCTGGGAGACCAACATTGCTGATATGGCAAACATGAAGCAGACAAGGCAAAGCATGTCATCGCACTGTAATTTGTTCTGGTGGTTTTGGGGGCCATTTGATCCAAGTCTCCTTCTGTCTAGAAACTCTGAAAATATTAAAAAAAATCCACAGGTTCACTAGGAAATTGAGGGATAACTGTGTTTATCAATGAAATGAATGTCAAAAGATCAAAAAATCAAAATAAAGTAACAAGGGGGAGGGGGAAGGGAAGGAGAAAATCCCCAACCCTTCACTCCATATCTGTTAATTTTTAAAATTTTAAACTTTTCTTTAACATTCTGCCCTGGCATGATGGAAGATGGGACAATAAATATGACTCAAGGGGAAATCCAAACACCCACCAATTAGGTATAACTTTTATACCACATTGTTTTATTTATACATTCAGCTTACCAAGCATTTTGAAACTATATTTAGTTAATGCATTCAAGCATGTAATTCTTATACACTGCTTTAATTTTTTTGTTACTGAGCTGGTTTTCTTGACCATGTGTCATGGTTTAGCCCCAGTCAGCAACTAAACACTATGCAGCAGCTCGCTCAGTCCCCACCCAGCAGGATGGGGGAGAAATTCGGGAAAAGAAGTAAAAGTCGTGGGTTGAGATAAGAATGGTTTAACAGAACAGAAAAGAAGAAAGTAATTATAATGATAACAACACTAATAAAATGACAACAGTAATAGTAAAAGAATTGGAA
>JANZLQ010000017.1:6041825-6057617 GCA_026212715.1 Elanus axillaris | reverse complement strand
CTAGCGAAGAGGGGGGGAGTGATAGAACGACTTGGTGGGCACCTGGCGTCCAGCCATGGTCAACCCATCACAGTGGTTAATTTAGTTGTAAGGCTGGTTTGGGAAGCAAGCTTATAACCAGTGTGTGACACATGGGTTTTTTTCTGTAAGGTTTTCAAAACCTCCTCACTATAGTACCCAAATTTGGAAATGTCAACAAATTCTGAATGGGGGTTAGACTGGATCCTGTGGCCCACGTGTACATCAAAGGTGGTGTCCTTACACAAAGCACTTCACTCTGTGGCATTCAGCATGTGCAGGTAGGACTTCCTATTGGAAAGTTTGTGGATACAGTGTAAAATTGCTCTGTACATGTTAATTGACCATTTGCCTGGAATTTCTGGAGGGTAGGCAACCCAAGCTGTGTATGAAAGAGAGAGCTGGACATGATGGTTACTGCTGAAAGTGGCAGATTGCCACCTGAATTGGTACAGCAGGCAGATCTGTAACTCACACAGAAGTTGAAGGTAATATGAAAAACTGATTTGTTTCCTTCTTACTTATTTCTAGGTCTTTTTTATCAGGGAATGGTAGTCAAATAAAATATGTCCATCATACAGAAAATGTCAAAAAGTAACAAAAGATTTAATAAAATTACAGGTGTGCTCCTCAGATAAAAGTAAAAACCAGTATTGACAAGGACAGTTTGTTTCCAGTCCCACAAAGCTGAGTATTTTATCTGCAGCAGAAGATACAAAATGTGGGGCGTGGGTCCCTAAAACACATGGTCATTCATTTTTGGGGTATACAATATACAACTCCATGGCAGGGCGAAGAGCTTATGTCATCTATTTGAGTTCACCAACAGAGAGTCTGGACACCACTGCTTAAGTAATAAAAGACAGAATGATCCCTCCCAGTCCCACAAATGACACCCCAGTGCTGCTTCTGAGGCTGCAGAATGAGGAGGAACATTTCCTTTGAGCTTTACCAATTGAGAGGTGCATCATGTACCACAATTTCTGACTAAGTGCCCGTATGCTCTCTGTATGCTGGCATTAGTGCATTGCGCTTCCTTGGACTCACTGCAGCCTTTACTGTTACAGGCTTACTTTTGATATTAATTGAGCATTCATGGAAAACAAACAGTTTGGTTATGTCTGTGCTAGTAAATTGAATAGTGGCGCTTCACATCAATTCCTGTGTGAGAATCTACACTATTAAAGGTTACAACAACAACAACAACAAATTATAGAATCACAGAATGGTTTGGGTTGGAAGGGACCTTTAAAGGTCATCTAGTCCAAACCCCATGCAATGAGCAGGGACACCTTCCACGAGACCAGGTTGCTCAAAGCCTCATCCAGCCTGGCCTTGAACACTTCCCAGGATGGGGCATTCGCAACTTCTCTGGGCAACCTGTTCCAGTGTCTCACCGCCCTCATCATGAAATTTCTGATCATAAGTGACTAGTGCTTGCTCAGTCTTTCCCAGACGCAGTGCAGGCATCAGTCTAAACTACAGGTCCCAAAAGGTATTGTGAATGTGACTACCTCTTCCAAGGTGGTTGGGAAACACTAACAGGCAGGACTTAATCATGCCATTAGGTTGCTCTGAAAACAGAGATGCAATAAAAGCAAAGTTGTCTCTACTTCAAGTGAGCACACACACACAGTATCCATTACTGTTGCATATGAATAGAAATAGAGCAATTTTAGCTCAACATTGGGTATTAACTCTAAAATCATATGAAGACTTGGAACTCCTTTATATCAGACATAAATTATTCAGCTGAGGTAAAGAACCACCTTTCCTAATAATGAAGGTTCTCCTTAGAAGCTTTCATGCTTTGACCTTTATTGAGGATTTATCCAATACTGTCTACAAAGAATTTTGAAAGTCTTTCTCACTTCTTTTTTAACTGAAGACATTTATTGTTTGGGGAGTAATACAAAAGAAATTGAATTTTTCAGTTAAGTTTCAGTTCTGCCTCTGCTCTGAAAAGGTTAATGTTTGTCTGAAACAGATCCTAAGGCCTAGCATGTGATAGTCTGACTCAGATAGAAGAAGTGGTATCTAATCTAAATTACATCAAGTAAGTCTTTCATATGCACACACATACACACGTGCATATAAAGTTATTTGGGCATCTTCTGGAAACACTTGGTCTGAAGTGCTGAGTTTTCACCCCCACTAGTGATGTCAGCCAGGCCCTTAGCTTCTAACATCAGGGGGTTAAAAGTGGTTGTCACTTGGACAACTGACAGGTTTGAACGATCTGTGCTAAACAGCATTGGAGGCCATGCACTGAATGTGAATTAAAGGAAACATAAAGTAGCTGTTCATCCACTGAGCATCAATCATTCAGTGACCTGTTAAAGAGCAATCCCATGGGAAAAAAACCCAGAATATAACTTTTCAAATAACATCGTATAGTGATGCATTCACCCAAGGGCTCAGGATGAAGATTGCATGGGGGACCTCAAATCTCTCATTTCTGTGTACTAGACGTTGCACTGTGCTCTATGGAACAAGGCAGACTTCTGCAAATTCCTGTGGGTGCTGCCTGTTGCAGCATCATAAAGAACTAAAGGACCAGGTTTTGAGAGCTTTATAGTTATATTAGTGTAATACTACACTTCTGTTTATAAACACTGCTTCTTACAAGAAATAATGAGAAATAATTAAACCATCTCAGCTAGTCTACTTCTAGATCTGAAGGCAGCCTGGCTGCAGCAGGATCAGAGATAGCAGAGGAAGATCTCTTGCTGTTCATTACTGTGAGGAGTAGATAAACTTTTTCATGTTTTACTGATGTTTTAATTTTTATTCTTATTCCATAATTTCCTCACACAGACATTAATCTACTATGTATACAAGTAATAAGGCATTCTGTTTTCATGCAGTCTTGAAGGACTAATGTTTTGCTTATGTGTAGTATGTCACATATAAGGAGCAGAATGTCCTTTTAAGTCTCTATTGCATTATCAAGAGATTATAATAGGTTTTATTAAAATTATTACTAACAGGTTTGTCACTAAAATATTTTCCAGTAGTTATTGTTTGACTCAAATTCAGGTATAGCAAAACTACTTGACATTTAATTAAGAGAACTATCTAGAAAGGAAGAACAATTTTGGTTTTGATTGTGGATTTGCTAAGAAAAGAAAATAATTAATGCTTTTGTCTGAACAGATAAACCAAATCTTGTTTCTTTTATGGGGTTACTGACATTGATTTGACTATAATCAAGAAATAATCTATTCTTATCATAGAAAATACTGATATTTCACTTTCATGAAATTGAAAATGCAGGAAAGAATTGGATAGGGTTTTGTCAACTCATTTACCCTTATCCTTCTAATTTATTTTGGCCATTTTGTATTCAGCCAAACATCTATATGTGGTTGAATTAACATTATTTGTTCCAAAATATAGTTAAATAATAAATAAAAATAATCAAGTCTAAACAAAATAAAATGAAATTTGAAAATAAAAGGTCTTAAAGAACTAGTTCAGATTAATAAAAATACAGAGAAGCCTTCCAACAAAACCAAATATATACCAGTTTTGAATACTTCTGCTATTTCTCTATTCACCTAACCACAGAAGTATTTCTATTTTTAATGTTGTTGGGTCTTTTTGGTTTTGGTGTTTCTTTTTTTTTAAATAGTGTAAAACATTTACTGAGTTTCCATAACACGTCTCCGGGTTAGGAGCTGAAGAGAGAAAAATGTACCCTAATTTTCAATTTAGAACTAACTTCCATTTTGAAATCCTCTCAGCTAAAATATTTATATAAGCACCCATACATACACATGTCAAAACAAGAACTTTCAAGGATCATCACTTGCTACTTGAAAAAATAGCAGCAAGTAGCTTACAAAGAGGTGAAGTATGATGGCTGCTGCAAATACATGAAGACAACGTGTGTGCATATACATATATTATCTCTATATGCATTATATATATTCTATATGTATGCATAGAAATATATATATTCAATATAGTTATATTTAAAAAAGGATGTTAGAAGTCTATTACCTCAAACTCATTGTAACATTGTAGCTGAGACTGTACCTGGTATCAACCAAGAGCGTGTAATGAGCTGCATTTCTCCCATGTTTGTATAGCTTTACAAGCTGCATTAGAGGGCACACATGATATTGAAACATGCATACTGTGGCTGCAGTTTCACACAGAGATGAGATGCTCTAACAAGTGCTGCTGCCTAAAAGAAGTGTGATGTTTTCTGTTCTTCCTCTTCCTGCATTACCATTCCTTCCTCAATCCTTTGCTTCTGCATTGACCCTCCCCAAATGTTTCACCTTTGATTCTTGCTGGAATTTCTGTGACATGATTTAATTCACTAAAATGGCAGAAAATCATCCACTTTTGTTTTTTTCTTCTTTTTCTCCCCTCCAGCTGGGACATCTGTGTGCCATATTAGTGACTTAAACTGCTCATGGAAAAGAGAGACAAAAGTTAGAGCTGGCACAAATTCAGTGTCAGGAGCACTGGAAAGTAAAATCAAACGGAGACTCACTGCATCTTGTGGAGCTGGAGCTGCAGGTCACCACTTGGGGAAGGAAGAATTTAGAGCTAAATAAAAGTTAGGGGACAACTCAACAAAATATAAGAGGGGACAGCTGGTCTAACAACAAGACTACTTACACTACCAACGAAGCAAAACAATCCTTTTTATGCTTGATAAGAGAGGCCAGACTATCTCCTAGATAAGAATGAAATATAACAGTTTCACAGAAATAGTTTAAGTCATGTCTTCTTCATGTGGAATTTGAAATAAGATACTTATTTATAAAGAGCTAACATAGTCTACCAGGAAAGGGTTGAAAAGTGGGGAGAGGGAGAGGGAGGGAGAAGGGAAGGGTGAGGTATTTCTCATTTTCTCATTTAAAGTCATTAGATCAAGCATGATTTTTCTCTCCCATTATCACCTGTTTCTGTAACCATGTGTAAATTGTTGTTTATTCTGGATGCTGTGTATAAAGAGTTTCATTTGCATTTTACCTTAATATGACTTGGGATAAGAAGGAAATCAAAGGAGTGGATAAGGGTTTGAGAGCGCTCTTTTTCATCTTAACACTATAAAGACATAGGAACAGCTTAGCAAGTCTTACCTTGCTAAGCACCCCTAGATACTCTCCTGAGAATTGTTCAGGATAACACTGTATGTTGCTGGGAAGCTGAATGAGACTGATAGAGATGCTTTCAGGTGAGTCAGGAAAACTGATGACTAAGAGTAATCCAGAAGGCTGGACAAGAAAAATTGACAAACACCTTAACTCCTGAGGGACCACAAGAAGTTTGCCATAGAATTTTATATCAAAATAGTTTTGTCAGTCTAGGCCTATGAAAATAGCTTGAATTAAACCCAAAATTGATAAGTATAAAAGGGATGAAGAAAGGAAAATAAATACAGATGAATAAGGAACAAGCTCAAGAATAAGGACTTAACAAGAGATTGTCAGTTTTAAGGATTCAGATCCTATTAATTGAGTAGTCAGAGAATGCTACATTTTCGTTTGCTCATTTTTCCTACATATTGAGAGTAGAAGTCTTCGACATTAATAGATGAAAACATGCTGTGAAAGTTCCTCTTCAAAATGAAATAACCAAACATTAAATAAAAGACTATGTTCCATAGTTGTGTAATATGGAGCCACTGTGAAGTTATTACATTCATTAAACTCATTACTAACCTCACTGTATTATAAACAAACATTGCCTGATAAACATTTTGGATATTTGTTTCATATCAAATGATTTGATAATGAATTTTGACAATTTTATGAAGTTACTATAGAACATTTTCCAAGTCTGCTAAAATGTTACTCCATTCCCTTCTCATGGCACTTATTAACTGTTACACTGAAACATGCTGATGACTGATCTATTTAAAAATAAGTTATTAGAATTTAATATAAAATTATTTCACGTTATATGTTTTTTCCATTAAACAAATAAAGTTTTAAGTGACAAGGCCACAGTCAGATAACTTAAAATGGAAATTTAAGCAGAAATTTGATACACTTTTCCAAAAATGATTCAAATTATACCCTCCCAAGATATAGCTGAAGTTTCTTACGTTATCTGAGCAGAAGTTTACAGGCATGCTCAGAAGCACTTTGGCCTCATGAAATGAGGAGAAAAAGACAGGCTTCATTTTACATAATTTCAGCTGTTGGCAGTGCAGTTGTCTCCATCTGAGCTAGGCTCCTTGTATAGTCAATGGAGAGGAATAAGTATTTTGGGAGTGCCTATCACCTGAGGTATTTTAGACTTCCACATTTGTGGTGGTGCAGCCCCCCAACCCCCCAGCCACTCAGATGTCAGGATAAGCCACATATGCTTTGGGAAAACCTCCCATTGTGCTGTTATCTTGATTACAAGTGCAGTGGTTTGAGCATCAGGCACTCTCTGGCCACATCTGGGCCTTCTGCTGCCTGAATGGTACGTCAGGACCTCCTTGATTTTTCAGGAATAGCTACGCTACACATGCTTTGGGAAAAACTCCCACTGTGCTCTTATCTTGGTTGCAAGTGTGGTAGACTGGAGTTGGGGTGGCCAGGACCCCCTGGCCACACCTGGGCCATCTGCTGCCTGAATTGTATGTCAGAATGACTCAGTGCAAGATGTGGCCAGGATGTAAAATAATGACCAAAGCCAATCATCTTGAGACCCTATAAATAGTGACCGAAGGTGAGACCTTTGGAGCTCTCTGGGACTGCAGTGGGCTGCGTCACCCAGTATAGCCCCCTGAGCTGGGACACCTCTCCCGGTAGATTTTGCAAGGATTGAAAGATTGTCTGTCAATGATTTTGTGAGGACTTAAAGGCCTGATTTAATGAGGTTTACTGGCTGGCTGTTGATGAATGCCGGCACATAAAAGTGGGTAATTCATGAAACTCACAAAAAGGAAATTTTAGTCATAGGTTAACCTCTGGGGGGGTGGGGGCTCTAAAATTTGGTTCAGAACTGGTTTATCTGTGCATGTGAATTTGGACTTTGGTTCAGAAATATTTGCCTGTCTGCCTCTGCATGATTAGTTTCAGAACCATCTTGTCTGTCTGTGTGGTTCAGAACTGTTTTATCTGCCTGCATGTGAGTGATTTGATTTAACCTCCACCTGTGTGTGCAAGCCTGCTGTAAGTTTCAAGTGATCCTTGCCATTTTCCAATCTTTAACTAAGTCGCAAATTTGACTATAACAAATTCAGTGAATCACTCTGTTAAACTGGCTGATGATTAAGTACTTGTTAAAACTACACAACCTAATCTTGTGATCTATATCAAAAATATTAGTAAATCCGAAATTGCTGCTAAACTGAAGTTGTGTAACAAAATCTCATTCGCAACAACATTAGTTTAAGATGAATCTCACCTTAGAAATGCAAGTGCTATGATGACCATATCAGTAAATATCAACACCTGAGAGTCATCCAAGGCATATAAATGCTATTATAATTAAGCTTATGGGACATGACATAACTCAGAACTTTGTTCTCTAAAGACAACCCTCTTTGCCCTTTCTCTCTAAATTTTCTAATTTTGTGCACAAAAGTCTCCAGCCTCTCTTGTGTATTTGGTTGTACCTCGCATAGGATGTTACCATTGCATACACTTTGTGTTTGGCTGGAGGTTAAAGCCAAAGCCAAGATTATTTTTTTTTTTAAAATGGTGTTTGGAAAAGCACTGTATTAAGAACATCTTGGTTTATTGATTCAACAGTGTTAGCAAACATTTTTCTTGATTATTGCTCTGATATTTGACAAACATCATGGGGCAATATTCCATGACACTGTGGATAGAATATTCTTCCTCTGGAAGATTATTATTACTGCTCTCAAGCTGATGAATAAAAGAACAATAATTCCTTATATGTCTAGTTTTTTTCAGATATATGGCTTTCATTGTCCAGCAAAAGTGGAACGTTAAGTTCTAGGACACAGCAATCAATTAGATTTTATTATTCAATACAGTGATATTCAGCCCAGGCCCTGAGTACTACAAGCCACTCTTCCATAGCTTTCAAGAAGTTCTTCCATCCAGAGCCAGGGAAGATAAGTGTAGGGTCCTAAAGTTAGTATGGCAGCTGTCCTGAAGGGAAATTAAAATTTAAAACAAGCTCAAAATGGAACAAATATAAAACTAAATTGTGGGCTTTTTTGTTGCTACCAATATATAGTAATTGAGCACTTCAGAGATAAAATTCTGCTTTAAAACTTCTTCTCTAGTTGACTGTAATTATTAATAACTGCAATGATAAAATATAGATCTTGCAGCACACACAGTATTCTGTTTAGGAGCACTGCAGCTATAGTGGGTTTTTACTGCCATTATCCAGATGGGTATTTTGGTTATAATTCTGAAAACTGTAGATATTTTTACTGTGTTCCTATTAATCCCTTAACAAATTCTTTAGTGTCCCATATAGGGGAAATTTTAATTTCTTCAATAAAATTTAGAAATTGCTCATCTAAGAAGTAGTTGTCAATTTTTTTCTTTTCTTTAACTTTCAGTTATTATGTGTTCTTAGTATAGGATTAAGATCTAACAAGATACATTCCAAAAAGCAGATGTATAAATCAATGTTCAGTAAACATCAATCATATTATGAAATATTTGTTATTTGCCAGGCAGTTGTCACTTTTCATGCACATTCTAATCTCCCAGAACTGTTTTAGACACAACTAAGCAAAATACAAACATGCAGACACACTTTTTTGTATTTTCAGACATAAATGTTCTGAGAAAACTCATTTAAATGATACAAAAATAATATCTGTTGGAGACAGAGTGGGAATTTTTAAGAACATCAGGTATCTACTACACTTATGTGCTGAAAAAGTCTATTCTCTACTACTCTATAATGTCTTTTCATTTGTAGTTGCTACTGTAAGATTTTCAAAATAAGCTACAATGAATATACAAATATAATGAATTGAAAGATGTTTTTCAATTCAGTGTAACTAATTTAATTACATTACTTCAGCAACTGCTATCCATTATGTATTTTATATTGGATGAGTTGTTCCTTTTTCTTTAATGAAAGATTTCAGGTGTCCCATTTGGCTTTGTTATAAAATAACTAATGGAAAACAGAAATCAAGGGAAAAAAACTAATTAAAAAGTCATTGGAAGGAATACTTAATAATTTGATTTTCATTTGCAGAAGTCACATTGTCTCTTCTGACTACAAAAAAACGATATAGTTTTCTGTATTTAAAAAGCTCGGTCTATATATGGGGACTTTTAGCAACAGTTTCTAAAGTATGACTCTAAGATATTTTTAAGAGCTCTTCTGGACAATGCCTATGGGGAATGAGTTTACGATCAATCCGTCTGACATGTTTGATAATAAAAAATAAGAAAAAAATCATGATTGTTTCTCTATCTTTTTTTATGATCCTCTATTACGGATCTCTAGATCATAAATCAATGAAATCTTGTTATTTTACAATAGAGTTAAACAATAGCTGGTAAAAGAACATAACTCATTGGTTCCCAGCCGCATACCGGTGGGGAAGAAGTTACTAATAGACAGCATTTCAGGTCTTCCAAGGACATGACTGTACACAGTTTAACTTATTTTCTGAAAAAAACCTGTACATTTCCTCTCAAAAACTTTATCAGACTACGTTTCTGTTTCATAATAGTATGTCACAAAACATACTTATTTTTTTAAACACTTGTCTTAGATTTATGGAGTTTACTAAGATTCCATGAAAAAAACCCCCACCAACCATCCCTCATCTAATCAAAATAGCAGATAAAATTACCAGGATAAGTATATTTCATAAATATTATTCAGTCTCTGTGTATACAGTAAGATTGATTAACTGAACTGTGGACAGTGACATTTTATAATACTCTGATGTAATACACCTAGCATGTTTCTGTCCATCAGTGAACTATTAAGTTTTGTTTACAGATCACGTACTTTCATTTTCCCATAAATATGCTCACATTTCCTAAAGCTTACAAACAATAAGTGACAAGTCTAACAATTAAATATCTTTATGGCAGAGTACGAAAAAAGAGTTCATTAAAGACACCCTACATTCAACAGTCACAGATAACCCAAAGCATGGGAGTCCATCTGACTTTGTACGTCCTTGTATCTGAAGAACCTGGCTCAGCAATGTCTCCTGGAAACTAGACATATGCTAGTTTTCAGCATTTCACTTCATGTGCCTAATTATAAATCTGATTAAAGTAAACCTAATCCAGCTCTAACATCTTGCCTACAGCTGCCAGTAGAAAAAAAACTTCAGGGGTCTTTGTCCTTACAGAATCCAGTATATAAAGGACAATGGCATAAGCAGTAGCAATTAACTTTTTGCATAACTACCTAAAGCATATGAAAAGGACAGCTAGAATTCTCCTCAACCTACAGTTCTTGAGCAGTTTCCAAAGGCTACAGGATGTCTTGCTCACCAGGGTATGGGTGCCATGGGAGTGAACAGAAAAACGGGGTACTATACAATCAAAATGCAAGAATTGTGGCCCAAACAGAGAGCAGAAAAGAGATCATTGATCTGTATCCAAAATATATAAAGTCAGTAAGGTAGAAAAGATCAGAAGGATTTCATTTGTTTCCTATGTTGTTTATACCTCTATCTTAGAATATTAGATAAAACACAGGAAGAAATATATAGGCAAACAGGAAACAGAAATCTTTCTGTTGCTCACTAACCCTGATACTTGCAGTAACTTTTTGTGAGGGCTGCTGTCACACATATCCCTTTCCACACCATTTCATACCAACTTCTTAGACAGGATGTTCCCCCACAGAATCATGATGTCATAATATTTAAGGAAATACTAGTCATTATCTCTTCATTGTAGCAGGGAAGATGCCTCAGGAGGTTAGTTCCTGTTACCCTTTTGGATATAGTCACTATAAGATACATGAATTTCCTATAAAACATGTATTGATGCTAGATATCTATCATCTACTGCATCATATGAACCTCAGTCTAGAATAATTTCCTGAATAACCTAGTCCTTACCTAATGTGGGGAAGATTGTATACACATACATGTATGTGTTTATAAAATTCTATCATCTTGACTCATTTTGACAGCACAGGATGAAACCCTCCTTTCCAGTCTAAAAGAATGCAGCAGCTTGCCTAATGCTCACAGAAATTGTAAAGCCATAAATCCCCAACTGTGCTCAGTGATCCTCTGACACTTCTGGCCTGAACCGGGTCTGTCAGGTTTCTGCTACAGATATGTGCATGCACATCCACTTTTCTATATGAAAAATCGATGTATTATATGTAAAAATGACTTTATACCTGTACTCCAGAAGTAATACCATCTATGACTAACCATAGGGCAAGAGCCTGAGCGACAGCTGTGAACAGGCACTGTGCTCAGTAGTATCAGTCCACACACAGCACAGCCATTAGTCTGTCATCACATCACTTAACAATGTATGAAACAATTTCTCAATTATGTTATCCCTTATTTTTGTCTTATATACTATCCCATGCTGCCAAGACCTACTGAGTATGGGGACTGTTTGTATACTCCACATACGATTTCTGTATTTCCGTATTTGTGCATATGTGTATATTCCCATCGCACTCCTATTTGCATTCAGCAGCCCACATCATAATCAATGCGGTTCACTCTTTCCAGTCAGCAGGGTCTTCCTTTGAATCTAGGTTGATACATATATCCTCCACAGTAGAATCAATTTTTTATCAAAATAGTATCACTGTTTATAATAGTGTTAAAAGGAGTTTGTTCATATTACCCAGTATTACCATATATAACCATATTACCACCTCTCCTAGATTTAGCAGTGCCTTGAAGACAGGCCATGTTTAATGTCAAGTTGCTGTCAGGACTATCCAGAAGACTTCTCATCATCTGAGGAGGACTCAGACAAAAAATTCAGGAGAAAAGGTACTGTAACTGACTACCAAACAATTCAGAACCAATTGAGGGTTTTGCATTACTTAAAAAAAAGATAAATCTCAAGTGAAATCAATATTCAATTCCCCAGTTTTCACTGACGTGTAGAACACATTATACATCATACTGTAACATTATATCGTATCTGTCTATTTTTTCATATTAAATATAAGTAATACCAAAATTTTGACAAATTTTATTTTGTGCCCAGTCTGGTGGAAGTAAAATTCAATGAGAATGAGAAAGCCTGAGCTAGTCTGATGAGTACAATGAATGCTCATATTGCCACAGTCAAGCTATTTTTTATACAAATTTAGTAGTTCTTTATAATTATGTATATCATATCTGAAAGTGTCTTCATGTAGTACATGTGGAACTCACTGCTAAAAGATGTGATGGAAGCCAAAAGCCATAAGTATTTATAAAGAACTAGTGAAGACAGTCTATGAGTAGTTTTTAACTGTGATAGCTGGATGAACCATTCAGTTCAGCCATGATGGCTGTTAAAAGCTGTGAGGGTAAAGGTGGGAGAAACTTGGCTCTGTATTTCCTATTGATTATATCTATTTCATAAACAACTGCTAGTGGCCATTCTAAGAAACAAGCTAGTTAAAACTGTGCTCCATTCCAACGTGTTTATGAGTCTCTCTCCAGACAGCAAATAGCTATGAGTTTTTAATACAATATTGTCTCTTTCACTTTCTATCAGCTGAGATTTAATTCAATCTAAATTGAAATCTTGCTTTTCAGTTCATTTGAAAAGAAAAAAAAAAACACAAAACCAAACCAAACCAAACCCCCCAAACACCATACATCGAAACTGAATTTAATTATCATCTGTTAAATATTTTCCTATTTTGACTCTTCATTATCTCATGATCATGTTATTTATCTTTTAACACTTTTCCTTTTGAAATTTGCTGTGTGAAAGATTATTTATTTGTATTTCTTCCTACAGAAGAAATACAGTTAGTGTAAAAGTATTCTGTATCAAAAATGGCTCACATATATAACTCCCTCCTAACTGAAATATTAACTTACTTTTTAGACCATGATATACTATATTAGTATTAGACTGTTATGATTATATTTAAGTAAAAATAAAGACTTTATTAAAACAAGAAATCATATCTCCATTGAGCCCTTCTTGATAGAAGTACTATAAATAATAGCATATTTGCAGGTGCATTTTTATGTTTAATATGGGAATCTTAAGAAACAGCCTGGTCTTCACCTGACTGAAAAGACTAGGCAACAACAGATGAATTTTTATGAACTGATTAGTAGCAAATTAGGATTCAGTTCTGAAAATCCTTGACCTATGCTAACTTCCCAATGAAGTCTATAAGAAGTCCACATGCAGTGAGCTTGCAACACTAGCTCTATCTGGCACTAGGAATTTCTTCATGTTTATAAAAAGGACTATAAAATATTCCTGTCCAAGAACACTGAGAATAAAATTTTTTTGTGTATTATGTTTTAGTGTTCTATCTGTTCACTGTGTAACATGATGTTATTGCTGAGATGCTGATTCTTAGCATCTTTGAAAGTCATATAATTTTGTATCTTCACATGGACATAGTTCCAAAATTTGGGTAATGGCATTTGAAAATTTGAGTGTGATCAGCAAGTATACTACTTGGATGAAACGTGGACGTGACTGCAGCTAAGCAATGATAATATTAAAACAAGCAAACAGCCTTCTTAATATCTTCATGTGGTAACATTAAAAACAAATAAACAAGCAAACCAACCCACCATGTAGGTGCAACCATAAATACATGTCCAAACTGCATTCTTAGTATTTCTAAAAAGTAGGTTTCCCCTTGGGGTGGAAGCTTTGTGCAACTCTATCACTTTTTTTCCTAAGGATGTTAAGCATCGAGTTAGACAAATAACACTGTATTTATTCATTTCAGTGATGGAATGTGTTTCACTGATACTCCCAAGTGGCAAAATGACCCTTGCTCAGTTTTGTTGATATTTGGATTAACCTTTAAGTTTAACGCTTTTCCTGCCAATTCTAAAACATATATATTTGGAGAAAATTTCTGCCTAACAATGAAGAACTGAAATAAAACCCAGAACATCACCAAACCGATTTAAAAGTTTCTATTGTATTTTATGAAGCTGCTATGTTTCACTTTAAAATATTGTTATTATGTAAAGAATGCAACAACATGTTTTGCACAGGCTCTGGATTTACTATTTGGTAGTTTGTTGAGCAAGAGTATTATCTCTTGGTTTAGTGGGAAAAATCCATCCCAAATGCCACAGAAGACAAAATAAGTAATAGGGCAAGTATTTGCTCAAATTATACATATTAATACCAAAACCAAAAAGCCCCCCAAAAAACATAGTTGTACACCGCCTGTAGATACATGGCCTCATAGGGTATCAGGCAACAGATGCATTCTGTTTTTTTATATATACCCCTTCTAAACATTATGTCTGTTGTACTGAAAATAAAATAAAACAAAATAAATGTGGCCACAGAAAAATGAAAAAGATGGAGAAAACTGGGGGGGGGGGAAGCTTCATAAGAGATGTTTTACAAAGAGATGCCATGGGCATTCTGAGTCCAGCCATAATTACAATAGTGTTAATTTCAGGTGGTCTATTGCTAATGCCAACATAAAGTGTTTGTGATGTTAGTTCTCTTGAATGAGTAGTGGGGTGGGGAGCCAAGTTGCAATCAGAGTGCAACCACATAATAGCTGTTTATAATAATGCATATTCTGGAAGACTGGTGAATGTCTATTTATGTTGAAATTTGGGCACAGAATTTACAGTTTCCTTACTGCTAAGTAATATAACTATCATGAACTGGATTCTTGTCTCAGTAACTCTATGCAGCAACACCACTTCCACCAGGAGGTAAGTTGCTTCTGTGTTGTTTTTCAGTAGTAAATATTTATTTTTTCCATTTAACCAAACGTATTCCTGTTCAACTAGTCAACCAGTCAGTCTGTGCTAAGTGACCATGGAGTTTGACAAGCAATATTGCCTGAATCAAGCCTGCTCCCAAGCTCT
Organism: Elanus axillaris; assembly: GCA_026212715.1. Lineage (NCBI taxonomy): Eukaryota > Metazoa > Chordata > Aves > Accipitriformes > Accipitridae > Elanus > Elanus axillaris. Next base: position 6,042,655 of record JANZLQ010000017.1, on the reverse strand, counting down.
TTTAGTGGATATTTTAGGGTTCACAGGGAAAGTAGCAAAGTTTTGCTTATCTCTTTCTAACAGCTAGATGTCTTCTAGCAAGAAACCATTCTATGATTCTATGAAAGTATTAGCAACAATAAACACTGTGACATAGATATTTTTACTGTGGCTAAGAGGCAAAACCTTTAAAGCTAGCACACTGACTAGCTTAGCTAGATAGCAAGGCTGCTATTTTTAATTGCTGACATGATGAATAATTTACTGTTTTATCAATCTTTTATGTATTTTGAAGCTCCACATACTGCTTTATGAGATTTATTGTCTACATTGGACAACTGCACTCAGCCAACTTACTTTCCTAATACAACAAGTAAACACAACTAATTTTATGAGAAAATACAGAATTCTAAAAATTACATTTATAGTGTAGAAGAGTCAGACTTAATAAAAACAGATTTCATAGTGTACAGATGGTGTTTAGTACAAAAACAAGAGTTTTTTCTTTCTTTATTGCAGGCACATAGGACTGTTACTTCTTGATTCTAGATAAACAATTTCAGATATATTTTTTAAAGAATCAAGATACAAAAGACCTTTTGTGTAGAGTTCTCCTTCTTTCTGAACCAGGCTGCATCCATTGCACTCTCAAGAATTTTGTGTGTTATTGGTTCACTTCCAATCTGAAGTTTAACTCTATAAAAACATTGCTACTGTGTCCCATAAATCATGGAAGGAATGAAACATAGAATGGTTTGGGTTGGAAGGGAACTTAAAGATCATCTAGTTCCAACCTCCCTGCCATGGGAATGTGTATTGGGTTTCTGTGGCAAGGTTTTGGTAGCGGGGGG
>JANZLQ010000017.1:6003011-6025787 GCA_026212715.1 Elanus axillaris | reverse complement strand
ATAACACTAATAAAATGACAACAGTAATAGTAAAATGACTGGAATGTACCAATGGTGCACAGGGTAACTGCTCACCACCCGTTGATCGACTCCCAGTTAGTCCCCGAGCGGCGATCCCCACCCCCACTCCCCCCAGTCTATATACTGGATGTGACGTCCCATGGTCTGGAATACCCCTTTGGCCAGTTTGGCTCAGCAGCCCTGGCTGGGTTCCCTCCCAGCTTCTTGTGCCCCTCCAGCCTTCTCGCTGGCTGGGCAGGTGCAGCTGAAAAATCCTTGACTTGAGTAATAAATATTGCTTAGCAGCAACTGCAAACATCAGAGTGTTATCAACATTCTTCTCCTACTGAACTCAAAACACAGCGCTGTACCAGCTACTAGGAAGACACTTAACTTTATCCCAGCTGAAACCAGGACAGTGTTTCTATCAACAGATAAACATTGGTTTCAAATAATATTTCAGAATATTACTGGTAGAAGGGCGGAGAGGGGCACATAACGTGACAGAACTTCTTTCAGCTCCTACTACAATTATTTCTATATGAGAAGTTTGCAATTAGCAGGCTAGGAAGTTCAAAATCAAAGGGAAGACAACTTGATTCCCTTTTCTTATCTAATGCCTCATTTCCAATACCATCAGATTGTCTGTTCTACCACTGCTTGAATGAAATGCAACTATACAGGAAGTAGTTTTAAAAGAATAAATTATATTCTTAAATGGAGACTTGCGGTTTTTTATATTATTGTGCTTCTTGCTCCAGAACTTCTTCCTTTCTAATCAAAGTTACAAACAGAGACCACTTTGCTGTGGAAGACAATCACAGAGGGAAAACAGTGCTGTGTGTTTGTAGCCCAGGGGGGAGAGCATCTGTCATAAAACATATCTGAGCCTGAGCCTGAAATGCCAAATACATGAAAGGTCCTAGGCCCACTGAACTGGGCACATATGTAGACTTTGACATCCAGTTGTGATGAGATCCTGAATACCCTGCTCTGGAACTATCAGTATGCAACACCCGATTCCATTAGTACCTGACTTAAAAGCCCCACAGTTTTCTGGGTCCAGAAACATGCTTTTTCATTAAAACTCCTTGAGGGAGCTTTATCTACTGTATCTTTTGAAAAGCTATCTAACATAGTCTAACAGGTTGGGGTTCCCCATTCTCTCCACCCCCCCCAAAGAAAAAAAAGAAAGAAAACCCCAACCCATTGTTTTCTTAAAAATAGAGTTAGGAGATAATTCCTTTCTGTAGCAGTCAAGGGTGCAGAAACCTCATGCATTCATGCAGTCCACTGGTTCAGTGTCTTACTCTGTGCTTTAGGCACTTCTAACTCAGGGAAGACCCTCTGCAACCCTCTTGTGCCCCACTTCAGAAAACAGTTGTCTTAAACAGCTCCACTGAGAAGTAAGGAAAAAGAAAAAAAGAAGGCAGAAAATGTCTGTTGCCTGTAATGGAAAATTAAGTTCCACTCTTGACTGCATTACTTTTACTATATTAAGTTCCACTCTTGACTGCATTACTTTTACTATATTTTTTGCGTGAAGTAGTTTTTTGAGTAAGTGCAGGAGCAGTCTTGAAAGCATGGACACCAGGTCTCTCATTACTGGAAATGTCCTAGGAGTCCATAATGGCATTCTTTACGTCACACCTCAAAAGTCCTGATAAGCAAACTGGTTTTAGTAATAAATTTGAAAGTCAATCATAATTATTACTATTTTAAATTAATACTTATCATAGATATGCTAAAAGGCAGATTGCTTGAAATATGCTGTACAAGAGTTCCTTTCGCTGTGTAGCTGGAGTCCACTCTAAATAAAACTACTTCCTAGTAATCAGGAAATGTCATGCTTTTTGCATATTGGTTTCGGTCATCAAAGTGTTAAAAAAGCTATGGAAAAAAATCTTTCTGTTATGGGAATCTTTATTGTTTGGAAGTATGAAAAGTAGATGGAGTCTGTAGCCACATGAACCTTAAGAAATAAATACAAATTGTACATGATTTGTACAGTAACAGGGAATATCTGAAGAAAGAAAACCTTGGAAAGAAAGAAAAACACAACCTGAAGCACCCCAAAAAACTTACTACCATACTGTAGAAATACTCATGCTATAGGGTAAACACAAAGAACCTACAACCAACTGGCTAGGCACTCACCAGCCAACACTTCTACATACTGATACACACAAGAAAGTACTGCAGAGAGGGAGATTGGCGTGGCTTCAAAATGACAGTATAAAAGCTGCTTATTATCTCAGTAGGCTCTATAAAACAGTACACCTGATCATTATTGCCTATTGCAATTAGTCATGAGTCCATCAACAGTAGCTGTAGAATTAACTTTCCTTCCTTTGAGGTGGAAAAGATTTTTGCAGCATTTATTCAATCAGTTCCCAAATTAGCTGATGAGGAGCAGTTTAATGACATGCCAGTTCTATTGTACCCATGATAATGTGTTTTGTCCTTTTTGATAACTCCAGCCATCTATCATTATAAAGGAAAGAGGCAGTGCAATTTCTCAGGTGGAAATATGGAATTAATTCTTGAGTTACTTAACAGGTTATTTCAACTGTGCTAAATAAAACAGGATTTAATCCATTTTAGACTATAGTTACATGCATAAAGGTTTGCATATAGAGTACATATCAATACCATCAACGGAAGCTATGCATTTAAAACCAAGACTCACAGTATCTTGTATGTATCATGAATGCAGATGTTTGTTCCGTAACTGTATTATTAAACAGTTTGAGAAAAGGTTGTGAAGAATTTATTGTGGTGAAATTGTACTTTTGATCCAGCAATCTCAAAGTGACCAGAGACTGCTAATGCATTCTGACACCACTTTGAAATAATAAATGTTTCTGATTACGTACTGATACCCCATTTTGTTAATTAAGGCTATGATAAAGAACCCTGAATGTTTGTGAGGCACAATAATAAAGCCCAGCTGACTGCCATTTTTCTGTGAACTATCCAAAGTAACATCATTTCTTGAGTATTTTTCTGAGAGTCATGAAGTTTTACCAAAGATGTAACTGCCTGAGAGGATTCATGGCTACAATTCGTCTCATGATATATGAAAAAACACCTATAGTTCGTATCGGATATTTTGTTTTTTTCAATAATATACAGAATGTGTTTCATTATAAATATATTTTAACCTATTGAATAAATCATCAGAAAGAGAGGACTCATAATTTATTTGTATTGAGTTTAATAACATAGTATTTTATTGTACAGCATTATTAGCTGATCATAGAATCATAGAATCATTTAGGTTGGAAAAGAACTTTAAGATCATTGAGTCCAACCATCAACCCAACACCACCATGTCCAGTAAACCATGTCCTGAAGTGCCACATCTACAATGAATGGTCTCTGTACCATACAGACACCAAGAAGGTATCTAAAGTAAAATAAAAGCTATTGCAAGAGACATTGGATAGCTCACTGATCATGGTAAAGGACTAGATGACAGGAAGATGCTTGTTTACTTCTGTAACTATTTTTTGAGAACAGCAATTACTAGCTTTATTTATGTAACATATGTAAATAAGGAAGCAGATTTGGTAAGCAGAACAAATATGCTAAAAATAGCAGTTATAAAACTGTTAAGTATCAAGGGAAGACAACTTAGTAAATTGAAAGATATCACTCTAATCTTATTTTACTGGTTAGGTGAATTGAGCTTCCTACCATTTGATGTAGGATAAAGACTTGGAGTTCTAGCTTTGTGTCAGAGTAAATTGTTATTTGTTTGTATATTGTTCCTGATACTGACCAATGATCAATCATAAGCCCTCTTATTGAAGCAAAATACTAGTATTTACTTAACTAAGTAAGTATTTACTTAACTAAGATCAACCATGACCAATACATAATGTGGTGTGAGTATTGATTGCACCTTCTTTCTTTACAGAATTAAAAGGTCAATAAGACTCTAATTTCAATTGAACTGACATCATATGTGGAACACCAAAAAGATTAAAAGACAACATGATTTTGCCATATAAATAGAGTGAGAATGATACACGCATCCTGGAGAGTTATAACTTTGGTAGGGACAATACAGAAAGGACCCTGTCCCATGAAATGAACCACTGCACAGAACAGGATTTTTACGTAGTATTTTTTTCAGACTGTTAAAAGACAGCATAATTCATTTCCGATATTCAGTTTCTAAAACTATCATTATTTTTCTTACCCACTTTGTGTATATTATAATCAGTCGTTTTGCTCCCAGTTCTACTACTGCCCTATTTTCATGCCATCAAGGTGATAATGCTAAGTTGAAACACAAAGTTCCATTTGTAAAGGGAGTATACAATTTTAAAGGCACGACAGACAAAATATGCTCAACATAAAAGAATCATAGGGTCTAATACTACCTAAAATATTTCTTTTAAAGAACTTAGTGCAAAATGGGGGAAGGAAAGCTGCAGATTATTTCTCCATAATTTATGTTGTGCTGTCAGCAGTTCCATATGCAAAGAACTATGCTAAGAATATGTGACCTGATAAGCTTAATATTAAAGTGAGGTCAGACACTTATGAAGTTCATGGAAGTAAAAAGGCATAGCTGAAAAACACCCAGCTTGAAATTACATTTCCTTCATGCATAAGAAGTACAAGAAAGCTTGGTAGTTTTTATTTACATATCCTGTTTTCTCCCATTTTTTCATCTGTATATTGCTGTGTCCATTTTGTCTCTTGCGATGTTGTAAGCAGTACAGTTAGGGATCTCTTTGTATTATATGTATGTACAATTCCTAGGGCGGTGGACACCCAGCCTATAATTTGAGCATCAGCTTGCTACTGCAATACAATTATACAGAGAAGACAGCTACATAAGACACTGCTTAATAGAACATTTTAATATACAGAATATATATATGTATAATCTCTGAAGAGATTTCAGAATAATAGAATAATAGTAATGTTGCAGGATCTGCAGTACTTTGCATTTTCAAGCCCCTACAGTAAAGAGTGATTTTTAATTTTTTTTTTAAATAAGATGGCAGATTTGGAACTCTATCTGTGACGCTAAACCAAAATTTTAACGCATACTTGTGTATATGTGTGGTACATGGTGTTGAAGAAATCCTTTTCAGAAAGATCTCGTCTCAGAAATTCTACCATTCACTGCTCTGTGTGGGGCTTATATTATTCAGCCAAATTTAAAGAAAATAAATTTCAACGTTTTACTCAGAACATAATAGTACTTGTGAATTTTAATAACCTCAAGGTTCTGAAGTCTCTATATCAAGTACTCAGATGCCATCAAATCCTATAATAGGAGTGTATAGGGCCTGCAGACAACCTGATAGAAGTATCTTCCCCAGGTGACCTGTGGTAATGAGAGTGCTAAATAAGCAAAAAAAATCTACTAATGGAAAAAAAAAATTCCTTTTTACATATTCTACTACTAGAATTCCTGTACAGGGACTTTTTATTGCTGTGTTCAATAGAAATTTTGGGGGAGGGAAAGGCTCAGAAGTAAAATGAAAACCTGCTGAAAGTATCAAAACCTCTCTTTTGGCTCTGCAGTCAGACAAAACATTTATGAAGCTGTTAAGAAGAAACTATATTCTAAATAGCAGCCTAATTCTGCATTAAATTGCTTTCACTTCTATGTTTGCAAGCCCCATACAAAAATGTTCAGAGCTGAACTAGAGTCTTTGTAGACTGATCTCATATAAAGGGTCCTACATTTTTAACCACATACCATACTTCTGAAGCAATAAATCAAGAATTCTTTGTAAAACACAAACATCTCTTTGAAGTAGAAGAACTTAGGGAGAACTGAGGGTAAGACTGTAAAAAAATATAAAGATAATTTTCACCTTCTGCAAATCATGGTATTTAGATTACAGATCTACTGAGTCATTAGTTCTTCATGTTGACTCTTGATTCAAAATTTTCTTTATTCTTTCTTTGAACATGGAGATTCCTATGCAGAAGTTAGATTAAGTCAGAGAAAAGCGTTGTTCCTGTGATCTGTGGCAGCTAGTTAGTGGGAACAGTCTTGGGGGATAAATTTTAGTCTTTGAAACACAGCATGTTGCCGCAAAAATTAAAGCAAATTCTACTTCATCCTGATTAAATTAAATCATCATCATAAATAAATAGATGAGAAGAAAAGAAATAATTTACTCACTAAAAATTCCATTTATTTCTCCATTACACTTGCTTGATAAGACTACTGTGCAGTATATCAAAATGACACATGGAATCTCATTGATATTCCCTGGTATTTGATCTCAGTAGGGTATCTCTTTTTTCTTAGAAATACAATCCACTTCTTACACATGACATACAAAACCTAGCATACTGTCGGGCCCACTCCCAGAGTCAAATGACAAATACTGCATCTTGAAATGACATTTTTGCAGCTCTAAAATTGATAGAAACAGGGAAAGCTGATATATTTACATAGGTGGACACAGAGCAGGATGATCTCATCATAAATATAGCCTCAACCTTGAGTATTAGGCAACTTCCAGGAGCTTCCAGGCAAATTCCAGGATGACTGTGATTTTCATAAAAGCAGTCAAGTCTGCAAAGCCATACATCTGAATAAAAACAAGTTACTGATACCTAGACCAGGTATAGTTGTCAGGGAAGGGGAATGCCTATAATTTCATATTATTCAGAAAATATCTCTCATAGGTCTCTTTGCAGGGTTGGGTTTTTTCTATGTTCTACTGACAATCTAGATTCTGTTCTCTCCCTTGATATGCATGCTTCTATGAACTACTAGAGCTGAAAGGCCCTTCAATAGAATATCTATGAGCAAAGCTTAACATTTTCACCACCAAAGTCTGTTTTGAAAGCTTTTTAATACCACGAGTACAGTTATACTCAAATGGAACAAATACTGAGAAGGAAAAGGATGAAATGTATATATAGTATTTATTAGCACAATCATTTATATGTGTCCGCTCTACTTTGTGTTTACATCTTTACATGACACCTGAGATTATGTCATCTTCTGCTGGAATATTAGCTACTACTTTTTCCAGAAACAAAAACAGTAACAGAAAAAAAATCAGCTACACAGCCTCTAGCTCAGTGTTGGGCACTGGGATAGAAATCAAGAAAAACTGGATTTGTAAGCAATTTTCCATCTTACTTTGAAATTACATTTCAAATTTGAAATTACATCTGTTCATGGCATAATTAAGCCTTACTACTTACACCAGAAAGCCTTTGTCTCCATTTCTACAATAATATTTACTCTTTTTGTAGAGTATTTTCAGAAATGGAGATGAAAAATATTGCCTAAGTTTGAGAATTATTCATTGTCATCATTTCTACCTCACTAATGATCACATTCTATCCTGATATAAGTTCCTCTCTTATGCCACATTCTCTCCTCCCCAGATCTTCTAAAGGCTTGTCCTGCATGTTTGATTGAAAGACATTCTTGTATTATGGTCACCAATCTTCTAAAGACCTAGAAGAACAGTTGGTTTTATTATATAATAATACTGTACCCAGACAGAGACTTACCACAGGGACCTGAATGGACTAGCAAATTTCAACAGGTTTCCAGAGCAGAAGGAAGTGAGCAAGTTAGTTATTTTTGTTTCAGAATGGGAGTATCTCAGGAAAGTTGAGCCGTGGAGGACTTCTTATAGAGCTCTTATGAACAGGATTTTTTTCTTTAGAGGTACTGAAAGCTCTTCCTCCAGTCTGAAATAATGGTTACTATTTTTCCTCATTGCTGACTGTATGGAATGGTATGGATTAGAAAATAAAGAGCAGTCAGTAGATTCCAGTGTGTTTCTGTTTCTACAGGGTGTATATCACTCCATACTTTCTAGTATTTGCTTTTCTCAGAGCTGTTTAATAGACTTTGTTATTTACTACATCAAGAATGTAGAAAAATATTCAAGTGCTTTTGACAATTCTATTGATTTTACTTTTGAACAGGAACAGCTTTTGCGATTATAAATAATCATTCTAATTCTTTTAATTGCATCAACGACTAATGTGTCTTTTCCAATATGTCCTCAACACAGCCTACAGAAAAGAATTCACATCTGTAGCTGTTAAAATATTGGCTTTCAGGACATAATTTTTTGAGGCCATTTGTATGACTTAAAAAGTAGCTCTTTCAAACAACTGACATAAGTAATATAACCACAGCTAATGGAGTTCCAAAAGTTTTGATAATGAAAACAGAACTTTTCTGAAAGAACTTAACATAATTAAGAAAAAAAACAAACAAAAACAAACAACACAAAAAAACCCAAACAAAACCAGACCAACAAAACAGAACAACCACTCTGTGGAAGATACATAGAGGGGGAGGAAAAAAAAGTACCAGAGAGAAGGCTTGAATCTATCGCATATCAAGTCATTCCTCAATTCTAAGAAATTAAAATGATACATAAATATTCTCAATGACTTGTAAAAATGTGTTCTGAATCTCCTGTCTTCAGAGATCTTAGTAGTCCTGTGTGTGTTGTTTACATCAATGTTTATTTTTTCTTCAGTAATAATCTAATACACAAGTAAAATGTAAATTAGCACTTTTCTTTGACATGTTATTTTTTTATAGTAAGGACTTAAAATAATTTATTCTTGTTTTCTCCTGCTTCATGGATACTCTCCTGTATCACAGTATTCTGGAAGAAAATGTTTGCCTTTTATTTCAACTCACAGTAGTAAGAAGTGTCTATCAATGTCTGTGACAAAAGTGAAAAGCCAATATCAGAACATGAATGAAAATCTGTCAAGCTTTTATCCCCTCCTAAACAAGAAGTCTCTAAACATAAAGGACATCAGTTCTTTGGACAAGTTAAGCTAAAGTAGCAGACCAAGTAACCTTGTTACTATAGCTGTATTTATAAAAGAACTTCTCTATCAAACAAATGCTGATAGACCTGAAGTCAGAGTTGCCCTACACAGCACACCTGGCAGCTGTTCAGTTTTAAAATACCAGACATACAGCTCACATGTCTTGAATGATTTGAATGTTCTGTGATCTCAGGGGGAAAAGATGGATAAAGCACCTGTAATAAACAACTGTAGTTTGGGTTTTTTAGTTGTGTTTTTTTTTTTCATAGTTTATCAAGTATTCAACAAAATTACCTGCCTGTAAGCCAACTTATTCCCTTTGGCCCTTTCAGGAATTCTCACCAGCCTTAAAGGGTTAAGCTTCAGAAGATAACTTTAAGTCTAGTAAGACACCTCATTTTTAGAATTATATGAACTCAGACAATAATCACAATCACCTGGGATAAGTTGTAATTTTATGATGAAATTAAATTAAAATGTGGTGGATAATCATTAGCACTTGCTTACTTGGGATATTCAGTACTTTATGTAGAAGTCAAATGTGATTTCAATGATGGGGAAAATCTAATTGCTATTTTCAGGTTCCTCGTGGTGGTTATAGACAAGATAGAGATAAACGCTTACAGGTGTACACTGAAAAGACTAGTTGTAGACGCGGAAGTAACGGACACTGCACACAACCAATATGATCAAGCAGATGTCACTTTATTGCCCAAATAACTCAGTTTATATATGTATTCTATTTCCTGTTTAAGCGCAAGCTATCGGTGAATTGGTTAACATGGCTGTCCACGCATCTAACAGCTGTCTGATTAGTTAAAGTCGTCTGAGCACGCAACCTATTCTCTCCACTTACATTCTATTTTCTATCCTGCTCTTAGGTATGTTTAACTTTGTTCTGCTTTTTGTGTTTTTCTGCTCTGTTTTCTGTGCTTGCTTCATCCAGTCTGTCGCAATCGCTGTCCTTGCCTTTGTCCTTGAGGCCTGCTGCCTGCAGAGGCCTTTGATTCTCTGATGAATCAGTTTCATTGTGTCTGGATTGTTCACTATATGTCCATGGTTTTCCAAGTATCCCACAACTAGTTGTAACACAAGGTAAATTCCAACTACAAAGAAAAATATCACGAGGGTGGTTAAACACTGCAACTAGTTGCTCCTAAAAAAGGATGGAGCAACCTTCAAAGTCAGGCCTGCTTTGAGCAAGAGGTTGGACCAAGTGACCTTCACGGAGCTCCTCCTAAGTTTCTCTATCGGTTTATCATTCTGTAGCAATCATTATCACACTACAACCAGTATTGGTTATAAAACAAGCAATTATGATATACCACTGTCTTCTTCTAATTATGTTCTTCTTAAGTCCTGAAAATCACAGAGCACTGACTTTAACAGGTCATCTATTCCATCTCCTTCCTCCATGGCTAGAATGCTATTTTTGTCATATCTCTGATAATTTTGAGTCTGATTTTAAAGACAACAACAGAGACTTTACAACTGCTTAGAGAAATGTATCTGTTTGCTTCACCATGAGTACTATTTGAAAGTTTATCTAATGTTTAACCTTAATCTCCTTTGCTTAAATTTAAGCCTATTATGTATTTTTCTACCCATCCTTGTCATGATAAATTCAAATTTATGATAAATAGAAACCCATTCATTTCAGAAACCTTTCTCATCAAGTTACTAAAAACTCATTTTACCTTTCCTTTAATTTTAAGTCATGCTTTTCCCAAATCTGATCCAACTCTTTGCTTTGCCCTCAGGGATGCCTTAAAATGAGGTAATATAAATGAACAGCTGTTGCCTTCATCACTAGTTAGTACAATGGATATATCTTGCAGCCTATTTTCCTGTTTATAAATCATAATATAATGTTTTTATCTTTTGCAAAGTATAAAGTTTTTGAGTCCTGTCTGTATGGCTATATCACCATGTGTATATGCCTTCTGTAAAAATGCTATACATCCAATCTTTTCTCATTCTGTTTATTGCAACTCAGTATCATGCATCTATTTCATGAATTTATATACTATACCAACATAGAGGTCAACAACACACATATTTAATGGTATCAGAATTACAATAGACTGCACAGTACTGCCAAGGAAACTTTATTTTCGACAGAGGAAAAAAACCCATGCTCAATAATTCTATCAGTTATAAAAATGCATCATTTTAAAATGTCATGTGACACATTATCAAAAACCTTAATTAAAACATAATACATCTCCTGCTTCTCCATTGCGTTCAAGGCCTGTAATCATTCTACCTCCCTTCTTTGAGTTTTTTAAAAAAGAAATTGCCCTTTTCCAGGTTTCAGGTACTATTACCTGCCTTCTGCGATCTCTCAGAATAACTACTAATGGTCTAAACTTTTCTCTGTAACTCCAGATAGAAGGAAAAGTGAGTTCATAGTCAGTGAAAGGCAGCATAAGTTTCAGAGAGTATTCCTTCCCTTTATATATATATCTTTCAGTATCACATTAATGTTATGCAAATAATTTATTACAAAATTCTGTATGTTTCTTTATTATCTATAACAACAATTTCCATACCTTCCAGTTTAAGACATGGGGTTAAATTAACCTAAAATAATAACATATATTGGGGAAAAACAGTGATTGTACTGAACAGAATAAGGTATTTTCTAGGTAATTTTAGAAAAGAAGTCTTTAAGATTTTAATCAAAGTTCTATCTTTCCCAGCTTAAAAGATTTAGTTGTATACTTTTCATAGACATTCAAAAAGCTTTGCCTTTATAAAATAATAAAGTCTCCGGGAGCACTGACCAATGCCAGCCCGCCCCACCAAATCATCTGCCCTTAAGTACATCAAGGCAAGCGATTCAAGCACTGGTCTTGCTGTGAAACCTGCCAACATGGGGCTTGCAAACACAACCAGAGAAGAAATTCTCCCTTCCTGTAAAACCATGAAAACCACAGGGGCTTATTTCCTACAAGGGTAGAGGACTTATTATGCGGTGCAGGAGAAAGACCATTCTGGGATTGTTTGAGAGGAATTGTAGCCATGTGTCAGATTTGTTATGGGATGTTGAGGGGAAGGTCCAAAAGAAAGGAAAGAGAAGGATCAGGGTGGACTTGGGAGGAAGAAGCATGGGGAAAAAGAGATGCAAAAGCTCCCTTGTAGGGGCATATATAAGAAAACCATTTAACATAGATTATTGATTTGATATCTAGATTTACAGACAGGATACAAAGCAATGGATTTTAATGTCAGGCTGGAAATCACTTCCAAATGTGTATATTAGACAACTGAAAGTGGCTAAGCCCTTTATTGGAACTAATGGGAGAAAAATAGACTTAGAAATGTTTAGTTGAATGCAAGGAACTTGTCTTTAATTTACATGGTGAAAAACCAGAGTAGTAGCAACAAATTCAACAAATTCTACTCTAAAAGTGGTTCTAGTCTTACAGTTCCAACTCACAACCAACCAACTGAGAATTGTCATATTATTTGAACTTATAATTCTTGGAACTTGGATCTCCCTTGATATTAAATATGGACAAAATGTTAAAAGTTACACAATACCGAGAATATAGAGCCATGCATACCATTGTTATTATTAACTAAGTAATGAAACAATATTATGAGTCATATACAAGGATTCAGGGGTAGGGGAGAGGAAAAGAAAATAAAAAGAAGAAGGAAAGATTCAGTAAACGAACATGAACGTTGAATATTATGATTTTTTTTTAAAACAAAGTCTTGGGATTTTGTTGTGGTTATTATATCAGCTGTTGGCTTAGGATTTTTCTGCAATAATTTAACTTAACATTCATTTATTTTAACTAAACATTAACTTATTTTAACTTAACCAGAGTCTTAATAAAATTATTACAGTGTAATAAGTAATGTCATCATCCAAAAAAAACATCAGCATGTGCCTGACTTTGATTTCCATGTTCTTAACCACTTTCTGGCCTGAGATCCCTTCCTAATTCAGAGATGAATGCAGCAAAAATGGTGCAACTAAATCCAAGATCTTCAGTAAATTTAAATCCCTGCTGCTTTGTTTTTTCTTAAAACCTACTTGGTTTCTACAAATATTTAACATGTTAGGCAAAAGACAGATGGCTTACATACTAAATTTTGCAATAAGGAGGTTTAGATCCCCAAATAAGCTATGAAAGACAGGACATAACCTTTGTGTTCTTTTGACTTCACATGCTTGGAGGCCTTATGCTCTAATTTGAAATTAATTCATTTACATAAATCAAGCACTGCAAGTCAATGTTTTTTCTCACTGTTAAAACTGTTTGGCATGAAACTGTTTTTTCTCCATATGTTAGATAAATAAAAATTAGCGTGTTTCATTGCATAGCCAAGTTCCAGAAATGTTAATAAGCAAGACTACATTTAGACTAGATTTAGAAAAAAGTTTAGTGGAATCTTATTAGCTGTTCTACTTAATATTTACTGTCATTGCTGCAGCTAATATTTTTGTTGTTTTTTTTATTATGCCTTTGAGCACATTGCTGACAGATACTTTTTCTGTATACTTATGGTATGAATATGTAATTTTTTCCTGTTTGAGGCCACTCATCTACAGGGTGGAAATCAACTCCCTTGTTTATTGCTTTGTTCTCTTGACCTGATCTATAGGAAAGAATCAGAAGTTCTGGGCAAACCTAAATACTAGAATATGCAGTCTTTTTGGAGATTTATTGGATCAGGCACAGTGATCTTGGAATATAGCTATGCTGTTTTAAGGATCAGCTTGGATTTGAAAAAGTGCAGCTTTTATGATGTATCAGGCCAAGTTAAAAGCAGATCCACAACAGAAGCCCCTATATCACACTTCTGAAAAGTACAGGGTTAACACTGACCTTGACGTGATTCAGGGTAAAGGTGGGTTTAAATTGCTTGGACTAATCCTTTTGTAGTAATTTACTACAGCTTGCTTAATTTTCCTGTCAGTACATACAAACTACCTCTGTTACCTTGCTCAGTTAGAGCATGGAATAATTGGATGGTCAGATGCCCAGGTAGGAGGACTGGAAAAAAAAGCAGCTACACAGCTTTCAAGAAAGCACACAGAGCTCATGATTGCAAACAGATGGGATACTTCCCATGGTCTTTCTCATTTCACATGCATAATAGGATCAGCCTTATTTTGTGTTTGCTTAGAACATTTGTTTATAGCAAATTAGAGCTTTTGCAGAGATTGTCAGTGTTGTTCTCTGTGTTATTTTCTGTAAATTGGTAAGTTGTGTGTAATCTCATCATACTCATGTTACTTGGGGTTTTGTGGCTTTTCCTAGAACAGTCTTGCATAATATGGAAAACAGGATATTGGACTGCAGGGGCCACGTGATGGATTCAGTCATGCAGTATTTAAACTCCTTTTGTTAAGAAAAATTTGATCCTTTGCATTTTCATTTAGCTCAAGAACTCTCACTGCTAACATTTATTTTGCAAATACATCAAGGGAAGACAAAATTTAATTCTGATATATCCTGGATATCATGTTGGGTCTATTTAAATTGTGTTCTTTCAAAAAAGGTCACAATTGTTTATCTTTCCTTTTTGTTTCCAGATGGATGCAAACAGGAGAAATGAGGGTTTTGCCATATTTCTTTGTGTGGCTTGTGAACAGAAGAGTGACAAAGGATTTTTTCATGCATTAATGTGAAGCTGGATCAATTAGAGCCCTACACATACCACATTCCTGACAGAAATGTCTCATTCACCAACAGTATAAATGTTCCAATTGAAATATCTGGAGTTCAGGGTGGGATGCCTAATTTACTCTGACATAGTTGTTGATTTATCTGAAAACTAATTCTATCAAACCTGCAGACGTCTCTCCTTAACTACATTTTACCAAACAAGCACAACGAGATTCTATGAATACTAAGAGCTTTTAAGTTATTCAGCAGAGAGATTCACAAAAGGACAATAATAAAGTGTTTTCCCAAAATACAGGGAGGTGAAAGTATCCAGAGTAAAAAATAAATACGGCAAAACAAGTACCTTCTTTTTGTCTAAATTAACTGAGAGCAACTGATTTAAAAAGACAACCCAGTCACACAATATTTAAATATAATTTCAATAGTACTATTCACAGGCCAAAATTAAGCTTGACCACACAAACTGAGAGTTGTAATACTGAATTTGAAGTGACTACTCCCTTTGTGAAAAAGCTGATTGTTCGCACAGCAATATTAATATTAATATTAGAATCAAAATAGTTTGTGTATATGTAATTAACAAATTATAGCAGTAAAAACACCTGTCAACAGTTTTCTACATGGCTATGTGCAATAAACAACCTGAAAATCAGCTAGATTGTAACAGTTAATTATTTATTTAAAACTTTCTTTTTATTGCTCCTTTACAAGCTAGTTTAAATGTTCCATTGAACAAATTATTCAGAACTGAGCTCTGAAATCCACAGGAGATTTGCTTGAATGATGAAACCAAGGTTACAAATTTATCGGATCTTTGCTGAAAAATACGAGTACTATCTTTTCCTGAGTTTTTAAGGAAGCATTTTTTTAAAATCTTTTATCCCAGAAGACTACAGATACAATGTATTTCACTATATTAAAGAAGTAGCAGGACACAGACTGGGAGTGTCATAGGCTTAAAAATCTGACAGCAGCTATGTTAGGAGTTTTAAGAGTCATAGAGGCATTTGAACAAATTGATAGGATATACATAGAAATTAATGAATACTATATTTAATGAATAAAAAACTTCTGCTGGTCTGACAGTTGTCAGCCATATATTTTACATTAGAACTCAAAATTTATAGTAGTAGTAGAGTCTGAATGATTAAAACAGGGATAAAAATAAAATTTGCATTTTCAATCAAGTTTGCAATTTAAAGAGTTGCAAAAACCATTAATGTTTTCATTAGCCAGCCTGTCATTCTTTATCAAAGATCATGAAGACACAGTTGCAATGTGTATTTGTCAATTTTCACCAACAGTGTTTCTGTAAAATGTTTGTCATTATGAATCTCATACAATATGCTTTTTCTGGTCTACGAAAGTGAGTCAAAGTAATGCAATATTAAGTCAGCTTATGTTAAAAGATTGCTGATCTGCAAAGGTTCTTTATGTATTTTCTGTGTAAGAATATTTTAATAGTTTGAAAAGTTCTGGATTCTTAAGCAATTTAGTTTAATAACCATTTGATTAGTACATACAAAATATTTGGCTTGAAAACTTACACCCAACCTATTAAACTATTCCTTTATCAGCATATAAGCACACTTGTTTCTCTTAAGAAATTATCTTGACTTGTAATATCTGTATGACACTAGATTTCCCCAAGGTACTGTCATCTTTCTGAAAGCTTTCTGCTAGATCAAAGTACGACATAAAACTGAAATTACATCAATGAAATGAACTATTCATATGGAACTAACCTTTCCCGCAAAACCTTCACAAACAATACCTCTCTTTGAAAGGCTTGTGAAAAAAATTTACTGATTTTTTTTTTTTTGGTGAAATTTGTCAAGGTTTATGCTGCAAACCTATTTAGCCTTCTCTTGCAACTTATGATAAATGTAAAAATGGTCTAAAATATGGCCAAATAAAACTTCTGTTCATAATACATGCTTAGAAGACCTTAAAGTTGGTACAAATTATTCTATCCAATATCTGTGCAGTACAGTTAATTGCAGAAGTAACACTTCTGTGTAGGCTCACTGAAAGCAAACACAATGTTGACAGAACTCTTTAGGTAAACTTCCTAGTTTTTGCTTTCATTGTGCAGGCCAGGTGCTACTGGTTTTATTCATGATGTTTTTTTCAAACATCACATAACAAGCCATGATATTTTTAACGCTCCTCGTGATGCATTTCATTACAGTAAATGGGAAAAACTACCATTGTAATTTCATTGAATAGGCCTATTAACAGATCCATATGGCAATCCACAGAAACATCTGTCAGTCATTTCACAGGTTAACTGTACACTGATTTTACTTGAGATTATTGTCTAACAGTGTTGATATCATTGGATACCAAACACTTATTTTTTTAATGAAAAATAAGTTAAATGGTCTAAACATATTATTCAGAAAATAGTCTATTGTGTAACTTTACACATAAGTTATTGGACAGGAGTCAATGTGTTTTACTTCAGTAATTCTATACACAGTTCTCAGCCTTTCTTCATAGGAGAGACACTCACTCCAGTCCCTTAAATATCTCTGTGGCCCTTCACTGGAACTCTGTCCAGTATATCCACATCTCCCTGGTACGGAGGAGAACACAGTGCTTCAGGTGTGGCCCTACCATTGCTGCTTAGAGGGGAAGGTTCATCTCCCTCGACTTGCTGGCAATACTCTGTCCAATGCAGCCTATTCATTGCTTCACAACCAGCAAAGATAAAACTACCTTATTATTATTACTAATTTTCCATGAGTAAACTGTAAAGCATCAAAAATTATTAATGTTATATACAAAATCTTTGAAATACTTGATAAATAGTTTGAAACATTGGCAAGAGAACTAAAAACTGCAACAAATTTTACAAATAATTTCCAGCACGTTTAAATATTATCTACATTCTCCAACACAGAAAAGCAAAGCTCAGAAAAACCTCGAACCAAATATAGTGGAAATGTCATTATAATTCTCAAAGTAGTAAAGTTTAGTGAGTATAGTGTTTTAAGCAGTATAAATGAAACTTAGTGTCCTCATTACATTCAACAACAGTTTATTTAAACTGTTTAAAGTCTCTTTCCTTTAGCTTTTTCACCTCCTGTTTTTATAAATTCTTAAAATATTTGAAGTAAAGATAGTCACTTTTAGTTTCTACCGGTGTGTGTACAGCAATGATAATACAATCTTTAAACAGTAACCTAGCACTTTACTGTGAATCGTGGATAGTTTAGTGAATAGCATATTTTGTATGGAGCAATCACTGATTTTGACAGAAACCCAGAAAAACATTACAGAGTAAACTGGCCATTATCTAAAAAGCAATCCAAAACAGACTAGGATCTTAAAAAACATTAGATTCTCAGAACTGACAACCACTACAGTAGAGTTTTGAGAACAATTCTGATTATTCAGATGAAGTGCTGTGTTTGTCACTGGACTTACCCTATTTTAAATCTCATCCTGCTCTCAAACATAGGAAGGTTTGCAGCTGTAAGCTTTTCACCTGGAATGGAATGGCTTACCCTGTGCTATACTCCATGACACATCCAAACTGCTCCTTAAGAATGAACACAGAAAGAAATGCAAAGGCATTCACTGCTTGAACCTAGGAAGTAGCATAAGTACAAGCCATGAAAAGTTGGAACAATTCTGACTTTAATAGTTAGCAGTAGCACAAACTAACTTGACGCTTGCTACCAAAAAAAAAAAAATGCGTATCTTCTAATTTACTCACATGACTAGAACATCAGTGCACCAAATGAATCCCAGACAGCAAGTCAGATTGACAGTGTTCAGTATCTGCAACTGAATTGTAGTTTTTGGTTGAAGCTGCTGAGCCTTCTATTTTATTAACATCTCTTCATTATTTTTACTCATAAATTCACATACACAGAGGATCTGTCCCCTGTTTTACAGTCTCAGAAATATCCTTTCCTCACGGTTCACCCCATAATGAAGAAGCAGTTTTGCGTGCTTCTAGTCACAGGAAAAGATCATAGCTATCTAAATCACTGACAAAACTTACCATATATACTACAGAAGGACACTAAAGATGGATTTCAACTTCAGATTAAGATACCTAAATTTCTGTGACTTATTATAGGTAAGCCAGCTTCTACATTTCCTTTTTAATAAATTATGATTTAGTCAAAACAGCCTAGAAAGAGATTCAGCTCAGTTTGAAGTAGACCCCTTAGGTGGGATTCAGCTGATTAAACATAGGCATGTATCGCCATTCGAGACACCATGGCGCGTCAAGGACATCTACAAATAGCTGATACATGAACTCTTACTATAGACTGGAGAGCTCAAGCAAATTATGACAATGAAGATAACCTGCTATCTCAGGATGCTGTCTGAATTTGTTCATCTGCAGACGGTTCAACAGCTTACATCTAACTGTGTTTGCAACTATTTTCCTTGAGGATAATAGCTCACAAAGGGTCACCAGCTGATGACTGACTCATCAGTAAGTGTTCAGTTTACACAACTGCTGGAGATTATTAGTAGCCTACAGGAAGAGCTCCTGAGCATATAAAAGCCTGGAAACAGCTGACAAATATCTACACATTACGCTGCTCCTGGCTCTCTTGGTGCTGTTGCTTCACCTCCGGTACTTAAGACTTCAGTCCACTCCTAAAAGCATTTCATTGGATGAATATGCAGATTTTTTAATGTCCAGGTTTGCCCTGTTCCCTGCTCTTTATCTTCTGCACATGCCCTCTACATTTCCTAGCTTCTGCTTCTCCCTCAGGTCCCAGCCGGCGAGCTAACACTCTGGGACTAACTGCACTGTGACACATGCTGTGCTTGTGCAGTCACTGGAAGATGGAAAGCATCACAGGTAACTCCAGTGTTAATCCTGTCTCGCCATCCAAAATTGCATATTCTAACCTGGAGATGTAACATGATGAACCAGACTGAGCCTTGAACCACCCACTCCAGTTACCAGTTGGAGAAATTAATAATTTTTATTATCCTTTATGCTAATATATTGACTGCATTTCACTGGCTTTTTGGTTACTTCAACGGTTTAGATACTTTGATGTATAAGATTCCTTTAAGAACAAAAAAAAATAAATAAAATGGCTCTAGTCTGCATGAAATAAATTGAACATACATAAAATACCCTGCAGTTATTCTGCCTCTCAGTTCTTTGGTTATTAAAGCTGTTCTAAAAATTTTATATAAACCTTTTCCACATTGAATTGCAGTGCAAAACAAAGCCCTTCTGGGGAAGCACTCTATCTGCAAAGGGACATTTACTGTAATAACATTGATTGTTTTCTTTTCTGTTTTGATTTTACTTCAGAGAACTTTTTTCCCCATACTCTTCCTGGACACAAATTGGGACACATTCGTCTGAATTACAGCCCATCAGCAGCAAATAATCTGAAGAAGCTGACATAGGTTAAGAGCTCACTAATCAGCTGTCCTACATAGAGTCTGCTGTCACTGTCCTATCAATTCCTGAAACTCCTAAGATATTAGAATAAAAATAAATGCACTTTGCCTCTATTTCGACACCATTGACAGTAAATGAGGCCCTTTTGAAACCCCTGTTTTTCCACCAGCTTGTTGTCTACTGTCATTGTAAACATATTACACAAGCCAAGTCCATTTTTAGGCATTTTAAGTGAAGTCAAAGACATGCTAATTAAAAGATATAGAATGGGGAGATTAATGCTTGAGATGTTTTCAAATGCTTCTTAGATCACATTTTGAAGTTGCTATGGTGAATGCTCATCTGTAATGCAAAGGAAACAGGATTCAGCATTCCTCTCTGTATGAGAAATAATACTTTTTAAAATGGAAGTAACAATACTTGCCACTTTCTTCTCAGAAATTTGAGGTATATTTTTATTTCTGATAGTTGTTACTGATATTTCTGATACTAATCCTTGATAAAATCAATCTAATCAGGCAGCTGTAACAAAGAAATAATGTTATTTTATATTTAAATACTAAACTTTTTGCTAATGATGGGTAGAATCTTCATAATCTTGTTAAATTATTGTTTTCCAAAATGCATGCCCTGGATAAATAACACTGAGTCAAAATTTAAAACTTATTTTGTTTCCTTCCTTTGTTCTCAGCTAATGTAGTATCTAAAAAATATCACTGTTTAATTTTAAAATATTTACACTTTGGTCTTTTTAACTGTGTTTATGACCTACTCTCCTTTTAATATCCATACCTCTTGTGTTCCATGTAAATGTAAAGTGATTAATGACTAATATGTTTAAGAGTTCCGTCGTCTTTCAAAGTAAGATTACGATACCCAACTCAATGTCATCATTGATGAACACTGGGATATAATGAGTTCTCATGGCTGAACCAAAAGTAAGTAAAAGGGGAAAGTAGAAAGCAAATAATTCAAATTAGTGTGATGAAGAAGCTGTTTTTAATCCTGGTTGTGAAAGCAATTTTAGTTAAAAAATGATGGGGCATTTTTAACAACTATTTTGATTTCAGAAGCTGACATCTTAATTTCTCTCCCTTTTTGTACACAAAACTTATTTAGATCATTTTAGAAAATATTACAATGGAATGTTTCAATGTTATTTTTAAAATAAAAGAGATATTATTGTTATGTATTTTTAGCACCTAGCTTAACAAGTCTCCTCTAGATGGTGACTCAGAACCTGGGAATCTCCTGTTCTGACAATAAAGAAAGCATAAGAAAAAATAACCTCTACATTTCAGCACTTAAATTAGATGCCTAAATTTAGATTCCAATTATTATAATTTCTCTGAATTATGAACAGGTTCAATTTAATCAGAATATATTTACCATTTACGGATAACATTCTGCTCACTTTTATCGATATTTCTGTTAACCTCATTCAGACTGTTCCATGATTAGTCTTGGTAAAAATTAACAGTGTGGATAAAATCTTTTAGCAAATATATCCTTCAGTATCTAAGCGATGATAACAAATATCAGTACACAGATGTGTAATAAAAAAAACCACTTCTTTGTCTGAGGCATGCCCCAATTTATACAAGTGTTGAAACAGTTACACATTTCTGTTTGTAGAAGTTTCTGACCTCATTTCTTTTCAGACAGCATTATAGTTATTACACAGCTATCAGCTTATAGAAAGAATTAAACTTGTCTTATTTTAGAATCCTGTATTTTGGAGTTACATGCCATGAATAACACGGACTAATCACTTCTCTGAAAATGGAAAAAGAAAGAACAACATGGCTTAAATTAAAATGTAATTTAAAAAAATAATTAAAAATTAAAAGACAGTCTCACAATAATTCTCTGTACCTGTTGCATAGCCAGCTATTTACTTCCTGTGGGAAAAGTATGTGTAGGATGCACTTTTAGATGCTTTTATTATTCTATGGTTTTGGCCAACTCTGTTGGATTTCCATCTTCATGGCACAGTTTATTTTGCATGCTATCCATTGGCTGATATAGAATAGCCTGAAGGAGTAACTCTCTGTTGCAAATATATACATTGTCACTCCAAGTTATCTTTATTAATTTCTCACAAGCCTGCTGTAATACAATCTGTCTTCATGTCAGCTGGACACTACTTCCCCTAAGCTCTCCATCAGTGCTTCTTCTACCATTCCGTTATTTTTTAAACACAAACCGTAAGACTAACAGCCATGATAAAATTCACATGGACAGGTGGTACTGCTCTCTCCATGTTGTCAGGAGAAAAAGGCTTGTTACAAAAAGAGCATTATGGACACTATTTCAGAGAGTGTCCATGTATGTTCTTTGGTATTGCGCACCTGTGCCTGGTCTGCCAATACTTTTACGAATTTATGTAATCACAGGGGTGAACAGATATGTTATGTGTAGCCTGACACAAAGTCGACTGACATGCAGGCATATCATTCTGTGGCAAAATCCAAAGAGAAGGTCTGTGAGAGTATGTGGAGAGAAATCCGCCAACCTCCTATCCCCAAACACTCATTCAAGTTCTCTGTTGGGAAAACTACAAGACCTAGAGGTGAAAATAGGCTTCTCAAATCTTATGGATCATTGAAGATGCAAACCAATCATTTATGGTTCTGACACAGTGACACAGTGCTATCAGACTTGATTTTAAAAGGGAAAAAATACTGTGTATTAATGCTTGTAATTTAGGAGCTGGCCTCTTTTAGGAGAAGAAAGAGAAGAACAGCCTGGTGATTCAGCACCAGCGTAGTTTATGCATGTAGGGTGGTTTTTTTCCTCCATAACTCCTGCTTTAATGATTCACTTCAATTCTTTACCACCTCTCCCCTCCCTCCCAGCTCCCACCCCCTGCCCCCAAACTTTATGTCAGTTAACAGTTTTATTGACTTCTAATATGTCTATTCT
>JANZLQ010000017.1:5983245-6002911 GCA_026212715.1 Elanus axillaris | reverse complement strand
CCTGCTCCCTCCCCCTGCCCCCAATCTTTCTGTCAGTTCACAGTTTTATGGACTTCTATTATGTCTATTCTCTGGCATCTAATTTCCAGACTAAAGAGTTTCTCTCTCCAAACTTTGTTATTCCTTATATGAAACATTCCATTCCTTTGATCCTCAAATTACATAAATAAAAATACCTTCAGTTGGTTGTCAGTATTCTTTGGAGTCAATGGAAGGGTGAGTTACATTTTCCCTTGCTCTCGTGGTGAGGAACTCTTCATATTACATACTTTGGGGGTTTTGAAAGGGGAAATGTATTTTTCTTTTCAAAGAGAAGATACCACAGAAACATGTTCCGTTGTTTGGTTTTTTTTCATAAAGATTTGAATTCAGTGTTGCTTAGTCGTTAGAATAAGTGCAAGAAATTGTTCAAAAGCCATTTTACATTATATCACAGTTTAAATGAATTATCCAAACCATGGTTTAAAGACAAATGTTTCCAAACAAAAGTACCAATTTATTTGATTGTTTGTATTATAGAGATAATTTGTATCTAGAACAGAGACTCATTCAATATATAACTATTTAAAGGAGTGAATTCTAAAAAAAAGACACAAAACATAGATGAAAGAACCTGCATTTATATATTGATGCAGGCATGTGAAAATAATTAGTTTAAAATATATAAAAAAGATCACATAGCAGTTTAATCCTACCAGTTTCATACTACTGGAGAAAGGGTAACATTTATATTATTTTATATTGCTTCTAACACTGAACTAAGCTTTTAAAACCAAACAGAAAATGAAGAGACACTATATAAATTAAGGATTCTATTGGATATCTTTCAAAGACATTATGCTAATTTTCCCAGGAAGAAAGACAGAGAAGAATGTGCCAGACTGAAAACAGTTCAAATAAATGATTGTCCTGACACATAAAACTTCAAGCAAAATTGCACATTCATGACTAAGGAAGGATGGTTAAGGAGTAATGATACTCATGTAAGATTTAGAAAGCCCTAGGTGAACTTTCTTTTCTGAAAGATTGCATTAGTAGAACAGCTACATAAATTTGAAGCCCGATTAAAAAACAAGAAAAAGGAATAAAGTACCCAAAGTGTGACTTCAGTGGAATTTAAATACTCAGTGCCCAAACAGCAATATTAAAAAAATCTGTGAAAACTAATGCTGACCATAGAAGTGCTAAAAGGGATTAGATTTATTTAATTTTATTTGAGTGTTCACCTGACATTCTGCTTGTGCATGTGCCCTCAGTGGTGAAAACCAATTAATAATTTGGCATTCAGATCATTCAGTGACGATCCAAGAGCCAGTTGTTCTATCATTTAGGCCTTATTTGTACAGGAACTACAGTTAGAACCACCGATTTCCTTCAAAGCATGTAAGAGAAAGACATGGCTGCTTTTATGCAACAACACTATGATGTAGCAAACCTGAATAAATTTCCGTTTGTGCCTGAGGGAAACCTACATTTACAATCTCGTCCAAAATACTATAACTGTTTTGAGCTAAGCACACTTTTAACCCTTCCTGCTGAATTTTTATGAATTTGTACAGAAGAATTCAAGTTTATTTGGTTAAAAATAAACAAAAAGCAAGACTATGACCCAGCATAGCCAAAACCAGGATTTGTCATTGAGTCCCTGCTCCACAGCCTCTGTAGACATTTTGTAAGAGACAGTCATTGAATGAAACACATAGCCAATTCTGAAAACCCTGAATAGACCTAAATACAAAATATAACTTTCAGGTTTGAGACAAGTAACAGTATGAAGCTGGACTACTGAGTAGGTAAAATGAGCATTTCTACAAATAAGTCTTCTCATATGCTTTTCTGAAAATCCCATTTGGTCAATATGATTAGTAGTATGAATGGAAGAAAAAGACACAGGAAAAGTCTTTTGTCCAGATTAGTGAACAGTGGCCATTGGAAAGCCCAGTATAAATGCAGTAAGTTCTTTCAAAATAAAGAAAATATATTTTTAAAACAATACATAACTACGGTTAACTAATTTTATTAAGTATTTTGACAGCCTAGATTGATTTTAAGAACATTTCTAACTTGCAATTCTCTTTGTAATGTTTGGATTTACCACATTAAAAAATGCCAATATTGCAATCTGGATGTGATCAATCTAATGAGTGTGCTAAGGCACTGTCCTCACCAAGATGCTTTTTCCTATATCCTCAACAATATCCAAAGCTGAAGAAAAATCAGACATCACTTAGGTATGTTGGATGTGTCTAACTTTATAATGTAAGATGAAAAAAGATCCTATTTGAAATTCTAGATAGCCTTAATCTACTTGTAATTATTCTCTTTTAGATCTGTAAAACTGTAATTAATGCTCCCAGTCTTAAAGAGATATCTTACTTTAAAGTAATTTTGTTCCTAATAGATGGGCTGAAAATACTTTACTCTGTACCTTTGTGCATATTAAGAAATATCCAGTATCTGCTACAGGCAGCCTACTTATCCTGTGTTTAAAGCTTTCTCAACACACCTGTCTCTACATGTGTAATTTCACCAGTAACTAAAAATTCTTTATAAAACCAATATTTAAAAATAATAAAAGGTAATAGCAAAATACATGTAAGAATACTGAAGCCAAAGTGGGTATTAGTAAATTGTCATTAAATTGTTCTGTGTAATTGAGCACTTTAATAATAATACTATTCATTCTTTTCCTCTGTCTACCTGTAACATTTAAGTATGCTAGAAACATTCGAGCTACAGGGTGCTTCACTTCTTACCAATCATAGGCATCTTAAAGTTAGATGCCTGCCAAAATTAGTTATCTCGGCTTCCTCTGTGTGAAAGGAGACAGAGAGGAGGTATTTGCCCTGGTGTCCCCACACAACTGTTAGGAGAACCAAGAGTCCTTTGCTTTGAGATTTAGGTAACTAAATGTAGTTTTCTGCATTTTTTTTCAGGGGGTCTACGAAGAAATGCTTACAATCCCATTTACATTTAGACACGATCTAGGGCTCATTTCAGTTTCCTACATATCTTTAAGCATGTAGGGACATTTTACATACTTTAGGCTATCCAAAATATTCCGCATGGGTTTTGCAGAGCTGACACGGGAACCATGGGAGCCCTGTGACCTTCTGAAGCGCAGCCTACTTGCAGCTCTGTGTCGGCAAATAAATCAACCTGTTAGTGTCATTTTCAGTAGCTTGAGGTATCCCTGACAGCTTGCAGTAGCCACTCCAGGAAGCTGGGGGGTCTTCCATAACCCTAGGCAATATACATAAATCACAAATAAAATGCCAGTAGATGGCAATATATCCCAAGATCTTATATAGCACTTTGCATTAATAAATGTCAAAGTAAATCAAGCACTCAGTGAACCACTTAGTTACTGAACGTCCTGTCTGCATGTAATTTTAGTTGTTTAAATTCAGGAGAGTAATTCAAAAAACTTTAAGTTGAGATACTCTCTGTGTTGATGGTTTGAGACAAAAATTTCAGTTCAAATTATAGTACTGGACATGCTCTGTATTTGTTCCAGCTTGCTGGCTGTTAAGAACCTGTTTCAATGTTCAGCCTGTCCCAAATTCAAGAAAGTGATACCCAGCACAGAGACTGCTTTGATCAATGTACTCAGACCATGGTGAACCCACTTGGATCTGGATGTAAATGTCTTTGGCTATGCGTTTCCGTTTCCCAGAGGTGACTAGATAGAGGCATGAAAAGCAGCTGAATCATGTAGAAGCCACACTAAACTTGTGGCTCCAGTTTTTCCTGTTCCTTGACTCTCTTATTCACTGACTTTGACATCTGGAGTACAGCACCAGTCTGAGATTCAGTCCAAAGTTGAAATTTCCTACCAATCTATTCTAAGCTATCTGGAGTCAGCCTTGTGAATCTCACTTAGGTTGAGTGCTTAAATACAGATACTTGTGAAAATGAGTATCACCTAAGCTGTTTTGCTGAATGTCTATCCAGTGTTACTGCTAAAGGGATATAATTAATTCCAAGAGTTAGTGAATAGTTCTGAGCTTGGCGGGATTGATAAATTTGTCACTACTACAAACAGTTGCTTACAACATATGACCTTGTCTGTATAGATCTTTTTTTGAAGCTGTTAACTCCAGTCCCAGGGGATATCCTCCCCTTTCCTGAAATAAGTAAAAACAGAACTACTATAAGCAAAAACTATTGCTGCAGAAGGCAGCTGACATGAGAAAGTATGAAGACAATGGACACACCGAGATAAGAAAGGCTTCATTCAGTAACAGACTTTGAGAGCAAAATTAAACCCCCAGAAACAGACCCAAGCCGGCACATGACACAGATGGTGAACAACAGTTCAATCCTGCCAGGGCTGCTCTGGCTGCCAGCTCCACGCAGCCTTCGCTGACCCTCTGCGGCGGGTGCAGCATAACGCCCGGCAAGGCAGCCTGGCCTGCTGACCCCCCAGCTAGCTCTGCCCTGGGAATCAATGGCTGGAGAGAGGCAACCACAGAAAGGCGGGCCATACCTCATGCTCCAGGAATCACTGCTTGCTGTGGCAAAAGTCTTCTCCCCTCTTCCTCTTCTCAAACCCACTCAGTTACCAACCATACTTTTTGAAATAGTTCTTTTTCCCTTGGTGAAGCCCCACAGAGGGGCATATGCTTACGGATATGCTGACTGGTTTTGATAAATGGTATTAATTATTATCAGAATATTCATGTCAAAAAGGGCTACTCTTTAATACGGGAAGAGCAACGCTAAAGTGAAACATTTAAGGAAGCAGTGCCACTTGTTGGTAGAAACAGTGCCAGTAGTAAAGGAAACATAGAGGAATCTCTGTTGTTCATAGATAATACACAGAAGATGAAAGCAAGAATTAAAGACCCGCATGTGGAAGATATACCAAAGGAAAATATGTTTGACCATAAAAGTTAGTGAAAAACAAAAGCTCAGTAATTAGGAACCTGAAAAACATTTTAAGTTGTAGCTTCTGTTGCTGTGGTTCAGGTGACTGTATTGCTATTTTGACCTTTTTTTTTTTTTTTTACAAATGGGAGAAATATTTACATGAGCGGTTTACTACACAAAAAGTATGTGTAGTAGAAATATGTGAAAAAGCACAGAAAGTGAGCGCCGAAATAATCAAAAACAAAAAAGGAGCAGTTACCAAGGGTATGTCCTTGCTGATAAAAACTTCACTTGTTTTAAAATAATATAGAAGTTAATAAATAAAGCAGAAAGGATTTTCAAAATCACTGCTCTAACTCTAATTACATTATAGTAAACAAATAAATTCCATTGACTTCAATAGCTTGCTCTTATTACATTGCAGTTAATTTTTTACCTTCTTCTTCTGTAATATAAATAAGTAGCTTCTTTATTGTGCATGTGTATAAAACTATATATAAATCCAAAATGGAATACCCTTTGTGGAAAAAGAAGAAGAATAGAGATATATGATAGGCATTACTGTCATTCCTGAATGCACTAGCTGATACTCTAGAATTGATCACAGTAAATATATGGAACATAAGAATTTGTATAGACTATTCTATAACATAGAAAAGAAGACTCTAAGCCAGAAATGAGTGTCTAGAATAAGGAAAATTTGTCTAATAGTGTTGAAATATGTGAAGAACAAACATTGGATGAAGTCATAAGCTATAGATTTTCCAGTGCTTCCACAACAATATACACTCATCATTATGCAATGTAAACACATTTTTTACTGAAATCAGACTGAATGGCAGTAACTACTGCCTTCTGATAACAAAGATTTGTTCGTTACTTCTACGGGATTTGGAATCAGAGAAAACTTTTTCAAATACCATGCCGTTTTATTTATTTATTTATTTATTTAAAATTAGATAATCATGCTAATGAAAAATATTCTATAGTTTGGTAAGACACAGATCTCAACTACTTCCTTTATTATAAAAATCAGTTTAATTGATTCTCTGCTACCTTTCTTAGGTGAAGCCATAATCCAAGTCAAAACAGCTTTAAGCCACACCTTATATTGCTAGGACAAAGTGAAGCATGTAAATGACAAAAGGCCAGGTATTCATTACGGATGTTTACTCCCCCAGACCTACACAGGTGTGCATGTATCCACACAGATCATAGAATCGTAGAATCATTTAGGTTGGAAAAGACCTTCAACATCATCGAGGCCAACCATCAACCATGCCCACTACTGAAGAACTAATAAATACATTCACCTAATTTAACTTTTTACAAAATATTTCAGTTATTCCCTGACATCTATTTTATCACTTTTGGCAGCTAACACCCTTTTAGTTAGAACACCTAGCCGCTTCTGTAGTCTGGTCCCTATTACTGCAAGACGAGTGACCTTTTTAGGCATTGACCCTTAAACAAGCTGTATCGATTAGGAAAGTAAATCACAAATATAAGGCAGGAATCATAAAAAAGACTGAAGTTGTTTCATATGAAGTAAGGCAGAATCCAACAATGGGAAACAAGCCAACTTGCTCGTGTCTTGGTTAGATATTCTTATTTCACCTTTCCTTGTCCCTGGTTCCTCAGGTCTGCTTCTGTATTTTTTTGTCACCACTTGCCCAATCCCTTCCCTCCTCTGTCTTAACTTCTCCCACAGCATTTGGGCTACTTTCCCTCTCATTCTTAATTTTATTTTTGCTTATTCATCTCTGAGTTTACACCCATAAATATTACTCATTTACCAGTCTGTCCTGCCTCATTATCTTTCATGCATTTGATGGTGGGAGAGGAGGGTGCAGTGGCAGAACATCTGCTTTCAGAGACTGGTCACACACAACAAAGGTGAAGTGAGCCTCTCACCATCCACTCTTTAGCTGAAAACTTTCCATATGCTTCTCAGTGAATATTTACAAGCGATTAATATACACAGTTAAATCAAGAGCAATTCTTGGGCAATTCACACAAAGGTGAAAAATATTGCTCTCATAATGAATATTATTCAAAATCCAGCTCCATGTACAACCAGGGAAGGTTTTGAAACATTAGGGAAGTCTCAAACTGAATGCATAAAATTTATTTTAAACAGACATAAAATCTTATGGTTGAACAGTAGGTTATGAAGGCTACAAACACTGAGGAAAACAGTAACTACTGATGAAAGCAGATCACACTGAAATACAACTTGGTTATAACAGTACATGTTTTCTAATTAAGATATTTCTGTAAAACTGTTTTCGAGCAGATTTTGTGACACACAAAATTTGCAAATATGAAAAAGATACATAGAAGCATCTGCCACAAAATTACATCCCATATCTTTTAAAATATAAAGAGATTTAACAGCCCCAAAGTCATTCACTCCTGTTTTGTGTTCTTCAGATATGCATCTGACAAATTCTTAAAATATTCCAGATATTGCGTTAGTGGCCACGCTGAAGATGACTGTAGGCAATGGAATCACCAGGTCAGCTGCAAGGGTCACCTGTGCCCCACCGCATGCATGGGACTGGGCGGCAGGGAGAAGCCAAGCGAAGGCAAGGCGCAGGAGTGGCAGCACACAGACAGGTTTGTGTGCAGATCCACATAGACACACTGGGGAAGGCTCAGAAGGGACTTACGCCACAGCGTGTAAATAGTTGTAAGACATAATTTGTTCTCAGCAGCAGACTACGCTGGGAATTGAAAGTGCTCAGCATCTTGCAGGTCTGGACACAGGCTGCTTTTGTTAGAACACATGTAACATCAGAAGGAGGAGTGACAAACTGTGCACAGTGTTTTACCACAAAATATACAGGAATCCAATATTGTTTGTAGTTATTCTGAGGATGGCCTTAAATAGATCACATACAACATATACACAGAGTATATGGATGTCTAAAGTGCCAGCATTTCATTATGTTGGACATTAATAGATCAGTTTGCCTGCATGTTCCCTGACAAAAGAATACAGAATTATTTCAGTAGAATCTGCCATTGTAGCATGATATCATGGAATTAATGAAGAGGGAAGCTGTGACACTTCCTACAGCTAGCCAAAGGCATGCCATATGGAATAGTAGGGCAATGCAACAAAGACTGTAATCCAGAAAAAAGGAAAAGGAAAAAAAAATATCTATCTAAGCTAGAAAAATGATACATAGTTTTGTCGTATCTGGATGTTAATTTCCTCTTTATGAAGGGAAAGGAAATCAAAGACAGAAACTAAAATATTGAGAAATGCGTAGGTTAATGCTCAGGATACTGTGTGTTTACGCATTTATCTTCAAACTGGTGAGGAAGCTTCAGATATTTCTGAGAACTTCTGGGGCAAGACATTTCTTTGGACTGCCAAGTAATCAGCATAAATTACAACTGCAATTTTCTTTCATAATTAGTATTTTAAATGAGGAATTCTCCAAAATCAGCTCTATTGGCAGTAATGGGAGCAGGGAAATCTGCCACTTGGCGAGAGAGAAGGGTGGAACAGGGGGTGGCACATCCCCCCCTGTGTCCCTGCGGCAGCCCCTGCCACCCCCTTTGCATCCCAGGCTGGGACCAGGGGCAGCCGGTCCCCTGCCAGCAGGTAGGAAGCATTTCTGGCAGACCTTGCCTACAAATATATCCACACCACACAAACAGAAACTGGGGCCCAACGGCGCTGTGGTGTTAGTATAGGGTTTTCCCAATTAATGCCACTCATTAAAAAGTAATCAGGAATCCTGTTAAAGGCTGTTCCCTAGCACAAGGAAACTTGTTTCTGCACACCACATGGCAGCTTTTCCAGGAAAAGGTGGCAAAATGTGCAACATCTCATTTAATTGTGCACAGTACTTGCAATCTTTATTTCTCATCTCACAGTGTCTTGATGTCCTAGATGTGGTTTAACAGAAACTAGTAGAATAAACTTGCAGGATACATAAATATATTGAATATAACATTAATCACAGCAATGTTGTGTTACACTGCAAGTCATTTAAGTTTCACCTTGATGACACCACATAGCAAAACAAAAGGAATAGGTAATGCACTGCCAGATTCTTGGTATATAAAAGACACACATTTGAAGTTACATATGTGATAAAGATACACCGATTCAAACTTCTTAAGAAAACAAATGTATTTTTATGTATGCTAATTTCAATCATCTACTGATTGGAAATGGCACTAGTGAGTCTTTTTCTGGTTTAACTGGTATTTACTGTCTTGTGTTGAAGAAATAAGGTATACAGCTGCTCTGAGCAATTATGCAAACAAGAAAGAATGTTCTCAGCTGTGCTCTTTAGACCCCTCTTACCAAGAATTAGCATATATAATAACATTAATTAGGAAATGTCAGAATGTTTTAATGCTAACAAAGATGAAATCATATAACAGAATTACACTGTACTATAAATAATTTTACTAAAGCATTTTCATTTTTGTTTATATGTCATTTCTCTGGTGAAATTGGTCGGAGGGCAAACATCTGATCAGTATTTTCTGCTGGCTTGTCTTTCAGGACTGCACAGCCGCGGATATCTGACAAATTAATAGTTATGTATACAGCAAAAATTTAGCAAAATAACTGATTGAAGGGTAGATCCTTTTCAGGCTTTTCTATTTCAATTTAAAGCTTACAGTCTCTTCTATTTCGATTTTAAAAAGATTGTACTACCACCTTTTCAATATCATAGGAAAAAGATGCAGCAAAAACCATTTAGCTCAATTTCATATCTAATACATAAATGTACTAATGGGTAAGCTCAGCTCATGAAGACTAATAAATATATCTTTAATTTTTAACAGATTTTTTTGTATATATATAAGGATACACTGTGCATGTAATGCTGCAGCACGTAATGTCACGGTATGTAGCGTGAGCATTTAATACTACAGCAAGCGATGGCAACCTACCCCATTTGTTTAACTGTTATAGCATGTTGGCCATTTCTTACTCCTTGAAATGAAAACACAGTATATTGCGTATGTATTACTTTACAAGTTTTCTTATCCTATTTTGAAAAATGATATCAAAGCCACAGAAGAAAATCAGTTATTATTTGTTTTGTACATGAAAGTTGTTTATATACTGAATATGTAGGAATTAGAAAACAATCCATTCCACATGTATAATGAGAAATTAGAAGACTAAACTGTCTATTTACAGTAAAAGAAGTGGTATTTCTTTATGGAGAATTGAACTAATCACTGAAGATCTTGACCATATGAGGAAGATGTGATGGGGAATGTATTTATAGAGTGAGAAAGGAGATTTCCGTGCGTTTGGTACAGAAGCTCAGAATAGTTGTCAGCAAACACAGTGCTAACGTTGTCATGACTGTGATACTCTGAGGTTATAAACCAAGAGAAAGTATGTACAGAAAGATACTATATTTTATGACATAGAATACTTACATTTGGAAGAAGCAGAAATTCTTTTTTTAATGCAAAAGCAATGAATTTGATATTACACAGAAGTTAAAAACAACTGGCTTGAGTTTAACTATGTTATGTCAATTGGTTCAATAATTTGAAAGAAAAATGTGGCTGACAGGTATGAAACAGAAGAGAAAGCTAAGAAGGAGAGAGGGGATTGATCCTTAACTTCTGCAGGACAGGACAGATAAATGCTAGTTCCTAAACTTGGAGGTGCAAAATCCCCTTGGAAATGTACCCCAAATATAATTTTTAGTTTTATATATGCATCAGCTTATTCTAAGATGTTTATGCACCAGCACAATTTAATACTACTTATATAGTTATTAAACCATATAGAGGAAAGTAAAATTTTCATGCCCACTAAAGATATGCATTTAAAGATTAAATGCACACACTTTCATTATATAGACTGTAATTTGGGTAAGTGATGTACAAATTCACTAATTGTCCCACATGGCCATTCAGCTGCCTGCTCATTGTATCATTCTGCTCTGTCACTTTACTGCAGAATTCAGAGTGCTTTTGGCATTTGTAATCAAAATGAAAATATTTAACACGGGTATAATTGGCCTGTGGAAATCTAGGGGGCAGGAATCAAAATAAATTACTTGTCCATATCGACTGCAAGAAAAGACTTACCCAAGTAAGTGCTGATCTGTGAAATTACTTTGTTAAAATTGGAATTTTTATTCCTTTCCACATTTTAAATTATGTTAGCATTAAGATGTTTACACTTATAAACGTACATTAATTGCTTAATTTACCATTTTATTTTAGGTATCCATCTGCTTTGTATGCCAAAAGCATCATGAAAATGTCAATTTGAATTAGTTTTGTTATGGTAAATACTGAACACAATGGTATATTCTGTGCTTTCAGAAGAAAGCAGTGCAAAGATAATTTTCCAAGCAGCATTTATAATGTTTATATACTAATTCTTCTGCTAGCTGTAATGCACTGTAACAGTCTGAAAAGGTTCTGTCCAAATTCTAGTGACAGAACAGAAACTTGAATTCAAAATCCTCTCCTGCTCTAGAAGTTGTTCAAGTGGAAGGCTGCAAAAAGGGAGGGTATTTTTTTTTAATAAACTACTGCCTGCTTTTTAGAATAAACTACTACAACATGGAAACACAGTAGAAAACAGTATGAGAAAGCTCTTAGATATGTGTATCTCAAATGAGTATAAAGGTTGACTAACACCTCTACATTAATATTGCTGCAAGTGTAAGGACAGTCAATATAAGACACAGCCACAGAAGGATTCTATCAAGGGAAAAATAGTTCTCCAACTCACAGTGGTTGTTAGACTGCCTCAGACCAATGTAAAATATAGTGGAAAAGATTTTGCACCCAGTCTCTCCCCTTAACTGTAGTCAGCTTTTCTTAAGTTAATAAACCTGTGGCCAAAGCCTAATATGTTTTTCCCTTGCATTATTTTAATTTTCCAGTACTTTATTTGGTGGCTCCAGAACTTCCACTGATTTCCAGCCAAAACTTAATTACGGTATGCTTAGGCACAGTTTTTCTTAGGTTACAGTATTTTTGTGTAATAAATTATTTCTCTCTCTGGTGTTTTTACCTCTGAGGCACTTAAAGAGACAAAATACAATTTATGGTTGTATTTTCAGTGTCTTCTGATAAGCTCTACTACCTTGATCACTTTAGTAGCCTTCTAGACCTTCTGGAAATAAATAGCAAGAAACCTGTACTAATTTGACTTCCTTTTTCTTAACCATGTGAGAACCAGAATATAACACGCATTCTAGGATATTACCAGCGCATTTTCCAGTGATTCAGCTTTTATACTGACTGTCACAATTCATCATCATCATCCACATGAAACTTGCTTGGAGGATAAAATACCTCAGGTAGGGATCTTCCTGCATGCTTGGTCTTTACTTCCATTACACACAGTGACCACGGTCACTGGTGCCTACAGACCTCTTCAGCTATTTGGGGCAGGATTCAGGTACTGAAACATACTTGTCTAATTAATTTACAATGCTCTAGGTCTGCCAATGTAGGCATGTAGTCTGCCAAATCTGACACAAGACTGATAGGGAAACTTCTTCCTTTTAAAGATTGGTTCAGTCACCTAAACATAGACATGTAGCACCAGTTCAGATGCATGGGGCTGACAGGATATTAGGAAGAACCTATGAGAGACCCAGCATGTGGTGGAACAGCACCTGGAGACCAAGCAGGATATGCTAGAGTATCTCCAATAGCACAAGGCACCTATTCAGTTTGGGGGCAACTCAATCAAGCCAAGATATCCATTACCAACAAGACTCTAGACACCTACCATGCCTATAAAAAACAATAGGTAGATCTTTAGGTAACCTAAATCACACTGCATCCTACTTCTTAGTGACTGATAATCCAAATATTCTATTCCATATGGTTGCTTTCAGTTTTCACTTTATAGCTAATAAAGTCTGTGACCTTGAACATTTATTATTAAAACTATCCTGTTTCTATTAATTCAATCTTCAAGGTCATGTAATTCTTCCTCTAGATTCTTTTTAATATTCCTGTGTTTTAACATGCCTCCTGATTTTCATAACATGAACATATTTCAATAGCATAGTGATGCATTTTGTGCCAAGGTCTTTACTGAAACTCATAAACAAGATCACGCTTAAGTTCTTTGAGGAATTTTACTAGTCATACATCCTCATCTAGACAGTTCCCTTTTAAAGCAGCATGTATGCTGGGTCTATTGATAATATGGTGTCCACTCACAGAGTTAAAATCAGAAGCCATTATAAACTATAAAGGAGCAGAAAAAAATATTGGCCTTTAGGTCAGGCAAGGCCAGAATGCTGGTTTGAGATTAATTTTGTCTCAAAGAGTTTTGTTTAATGTGTTATGATTTATATTCCAGCAAAGATGCACTGGTTTTTATTTTATTTTCCATTTGAACCCAATGTATTTGATTATGTTTTTCTTCAACATGTGTATATGCAGTTGAGATTGGACTCAGAAGCAATAATCACTAAAAACACTTCTCTGCCTGCCCCTAAATATGGGTACTGCATTTCCTATTATTCTTAATGGTTTCATCCCTGTGTTACTAGAATAATTCAAAATCATTTTTACTTGACCTGAGATTTCATTGCATAATTGTAGGATAGAGATTATCTTGTCCCATCCTACTTTGGGAACATTAAATTCTATATGAAGAGTAAGCAAATTTCAAAGTCATTTCCATCTACATATTCTTATTAACCAGCCTGCATTTGTCCCCACACTTACTATCCCATGAAACAGAAAAACGTAGTTTAATCTCCTAGGTCATAACTAAATTCTCAGTAAGATCATAACTTCATATGGATTTTTTTTCCCTGTCTTACATAGTTTAGTTATAGATCTAAAAACTCTTCTGCTCATTGAGATAATTTTTATTTTGGCTCTGTACTTCCTAACCTCAGTACCATTTGGAACCACAAACAACTCCAAATATTGTAGTTTGTGGTGAAGCATATAGCAAAGTAATTAAAGTTAGTGGAAAAGCAAAGACAATTTTCTCTTCTTCTGTTCCTGAATTATTTTTAGGATAACTCCAAGAGTTTATTTCCATGGCAGAATATGTAACAAGAAAATAATCTAGTTACCTCTACCACCTTTGAGGCAAAGTTTATAAATACTATCTTTGAAGCAATTTTGTCTTCCATCAATTCGTATTACTCAATAAGGATAAGTATTTTGTAACAAGTAGGCTAAGTTTTTAGGGGCTTTCCCACCACTTTAGTGGGTTTCCTAAATTACTGTACTGTGGATTTATTGTCCTTCAATATTTTTTTTCTTTTCTCTTTGTTTTTCTTTTCCTTTTTTTCTTCCTCCTCCCTCTTTTTTAAGTATAATGAGCATGGTTAATCTACTTTCTCATTGTGGTGACATGGGCACCTACTTTCATAGATAACTTCAAAACAATTAATTAAGTATGGGTTTATATATATATATATATATATATAAAATTCTTATAGATGCTTCCCCTTAAGTTAATAGGGCTTACATGGAAAGGTTTATACCATCAGTTTACCAGAAAATAAAACAATATAGGTCCCACACTTTGACAAGAGAGATCCTTAGAAAATATCCTTTGTGTTTAGCCCCTCTAAAGTAAGATCTTTTGTTTCCCCCCCAGTCAGAATCAAAAGACTTAAAATGTAAAACAAATAAAAAGTAAGATGCAAATTCTCCCAAGTTGTTGCTGGGGCTTTTAGGGGGGGTAGTTTTTTCCTAATGTTTCACAAAGGTTATGTGTCTTCTAAAATACAATGTAACTTTGCAATCACTTTGGTTTACACAAATTATTAGCTCTAGAACTGTTTTAGTCTTTTTTCCTAGCAAGTGGGCAGAAATAGAGATATGTAAAGTGGATTATGAAAAACTCAGAAAGATAGAAAAATAGATTTTACAGGAGCTGGTTTTAATCTAGATTTTCCAACTGAACCAGTTTGGATTGACAGATACAGGATACATGAAAACATTCAAAAGAGATGAAAAGCAAGTTAAGGTCATCCAATAGTTAATACTACAGCACCATATTTGAAAATTAAATTTCTGACAATTCCAACCTACAAAATGTCATTACTGTACTGATTGCTAGCTCCATTACCAGAGTAAAAACTTGCTTTTGTTTTTTAAAACATTATGCATTGTCATGTTGAAACCAAATCTATTCTAGTTGTTCAAAGATATCAGTATAAGCCTTTTCAGTATGCAAACATAACCAGCTTTCTCAGCTGAGAAAAGACCTGCTCCTCTTTCTCATTCTTTTAGAATTTACTTATGTTTAATTAGCAACATACTCCTGAAAACTCTCGCATAAAAACTTTACACTTGAGCACACAGATCTTACAGTAATGAATGATTCCACTCAAACAAATTCTGCATTGATATGGCTTCTTCCTTATTATTTCACCTCTAGGTTTTTTGCAGAAGAAGAGTTTTTTTCTACAGTAACTTACACTTTGGGGAAAAGAGTGAATGCAAATAAAGGATAGTATTTTAATTAGTTTACCTTGAATTGTAATATAGCTGCCTTAAGTGATTTCAAACACTATGGAAAAACATCAGGACCCAGAGAAATAGCATCCTCATTTAATGCTCATTTAATAAGAATCACTGACTTAAAGTTCCAGTGTGGCTGCTTCCATGGAATCTCATACACTCATGCCTGAAGAATAGTTTCATTTTAAAACAAATCTAGTTAGGGCAATGAAAACTCTTTAGTGAAAATGTTCTTAAACAGGTTTCAACTTTGCTCCAAGGCTTAAATTTCAGACACTAAGCTAAGTTACAAGATCTGATCTTTCTCTATAAGCAGAGATCTACTTTTTAACATGTGTTCTTTTATTTGTGCCTTGCAGGTTGGCAAAATTGGATTTAATCGCTCTCTGATGAAAGCATGTCCCACAGTGATGGATTAAAACTATGTCTTTGGCTTCTAAATTAATCCAAAGTTTTGTTAGTTGAACTGGGTTTTCTGTGAACAAAACAGTCCCTGTAATAGCTAGACAACAGTCTGTAAACATTGCATATCTGGAGGTAAAAATAAGACTCCTTTCACATCCTCTGGGACTTGAAACTGTATAAGTATTCTGACTTTTGTTTAAGTTTAAATATTGTGCTGTATTACAGCTATTCATATATTTCATATATAACCAGCCATCACACAAACTTGCTGAATGCACTGCTTTCCAAATAGGATAACCGTAAAGGGTGAACTAATGTACTGCCAGAGAAATCATATAGAATATCTTTCAAAATAGTGTAAATCTATGTGATCAGTTGTGCTGTTACAGATACAAAAAATAATCACATAGCTCTCATTTCAGAGATGTCTCTCTAAGCATCATCTTCCAACTCTAGAAATTCTCAGGTTCTGTAAGTTTTGGCCTGTCAGTCCATGGCTAGGTTTTGGTGTTCAGTCTGCCAAGGCTGATGAAAACTTAGGTCAGTATAATGGAAAGAAATACTTGGTGATTTTTTTTAATCATTATTTTAATATACTTGTCTGAAGTTGGAGTTTGAGCATTTTGTGTAATTCCATCAAACTTAAAACCAGCATCTCTTTCACCTTTTTCGTGCCATCAAATATGGGGGTGGGAAAGGGATCAATGTGCCTAATAGAGCTTGAAATGAATTTGACTTTTTGGTTTACTTCCATGTTTTCTGTACTAAAATCCTCAATGCACACTAATGAAATAAATATACAACAACTTTCTATTAAGGGAATAGAATTTATTCGATGTCACAGAATCAGCTCAAGCACATGAGGAGTAAGTTGATAAAATGCAGGATAGATTACAGATTCATTTTTTTCACCCTTTGCTAAACTCTTGTTTTCTTCTCCAGAGTTACAGTAGCAGGCAGGAATGAGAGGAAAAAAGCTGTATGACAGATGTTACAAGTGAAAAAATTGTTCTTAAATAGCAGTACAAATATTGTATAAGGCATGTTCTACTAAACAGCTTGCTGAGTAATCAAACCAGAGCAGAAGGCTACATATTTATCATGTATGACTGCACAGTCAGAGCGTAAGCTTTCCAAAGACTGAGAGTGCTTCAGCTGGCCAGTGCTGGGAATCCCAGATGATAGAGGCAGGCTGCATAGAGCTACAGGTGTCTTAGGAAAAGCAGTACGCCTGACTGTCACTGGATGAATACCTATGGCCAGACTTCAAAGGTGACAGACAAGAAAGATTTTCTTTTTCCAAGAAAGAATTTTTTCAGTCCAGGAA
The DNA here is from genome assembly GCA_026212715.1 of Elanus axillaris. Classification (NCBI taxonomy): domain Eukaryota; kingdom Metazoa; phylum Chordata; class Aves; order Accipitriformes; family Accipitridae; genus Elanus; species Elanus axillaris. Next base: position 5,985,837 of record JANZLQ010000017.1, on the reverse strand, counting down.
AACTCTGAGGAATGCTGCACTGAAAGGGATTGCTGTAAGGAGGGATGTCTTGCTAAGAACAAAGGGAAGTGAGTTGTTCTCAAGACTTAATCTTCCTCACCCCAAAGTTGCAGGTTTTCCCTGTTTACAGTCTGATCTTATGCCATTTTACTACTTTGCATTTCAAAGAAATTAAAGTTTTACAGTTGCTTCACTTTCAGTGTAATTTAATATGCTGATTTGGAAAGAAAGGGATGAGTACAGAATCCAGCTAATTTCCAGGGTCTTTGTAATGTGAAATTTCATGGGCAGGTCACAGTTATCTAGGATCACTTACTTTAGCTCAGTAGTAATTCAATACTGTTGCAGTCATTGAGTGTTACAGTATTTAGAGAATATTTCATCATATTTCCTCTGCTACACAAATAGAAAAATACCTGAAACTTCCTTTATTGTACCTTCAGAGTAACTCCCAAATCATGAACTAGGAAAACAATCATTAGGTATAAATGAATAAACCGCTGGAGGAAATGGAAATTTTTACAATATATTTCAAATGTTTACATTTTATTTACATTTATAAGCAAATAAATTTATAAATGTATATTTTTGTAAATGTAGCTATACACAAAGTGAGAAGTTTTTCTGTTGATAAATGCAGTGTGTATTCACCATGATCATGACAGTCATCTGACACACAGAGAAAAAAAATTACTACACATTATTCAAGCATTGCTTTTTCTTACATACAGAACACTCTATGGAATTACTTGCCAGTTTAAAATCTCAGCACTGTGTGTGCAGACCTTGGAAAATTATATCCTTTCAAGTAACTTTTCCAAAGACAATAAAGTGTTAAGTATATAAGACTTCTCTTATAACATCTTCTGTCTTCTCCAGGCCTGAGAGAAATGTAACTACCATAGCTACTGGTTTCAGCTAGAATACCATCCAAAAAATATGTGCAGATCTCTGCTCAGTACATTACTTCTAATTCTAAGACTACATTATAAATACACACTCTCCTCCTGAAATGTTCTGCAACATCCAAATTAAAAGATTTTAAAGCTGTTCAATATCCATTTTCTTATATTTTTAAAATATGGTACTGTTCTGGAAACTGTTTTAACATTTTCAACAGTAACCTCTCTTTAAAACAAATGACTACAACGACGCATTCACTATTTTGCATTCAAACTAATACAAATTCATGCATTCAAAATTTATCAATTTTAACCTTTAAAAGCTGAATGTTTTATTAACATACCATTTCCAATTATAATTTTTATGTTTGTAACCAACTTAGACAAAGAAACTTTCCATCAATCTCAACTCCCTTAGAATTCCATTAAAATTCTGTGACAGCAACTGCCAAGGCAATTGCTGATAAGAGCCAGTTCAGAAATGATTTTTTAATATTCATTTTTATGCATCAGAAATTAAATTATTACCAGGAAATTACTCTTTTTTTCAAAGATTTTTTCATCAAAAAGGTTTTTTTATAAAACAAAATTGTCCATTAAAATCAATATAATGGAAATGTGTTGCTTCCCATTAAAAGTGATATTGCAATTAAAATTTCAGTTGAAAACATCAGTATTTTCAATTTACTAAACATAAAACTTGGGACACATACAAAAATCTGTTTCACTTTCTTTTAAAATATCATTTCCTAACACTTGTATTCTTCAAAGTACAGGTAAGTTCATTTTTCAAGGAAAACGGGGTTTCAGTTTTCAACTCTCCTTCAATATAAACAACAAATGGTAATCATGAAACTCTGTCTCTACCTCATCTAAATATCTAATATGATTGTTAATAATCAGAGAAAACACCACCTTTTTTTTATTTCTGACATTATTTCAAATAAAGAATCAAAGCAGAACATCGAGTTATTTTACCATTTACCTTTCACACCCATTAGCATCCTACTTCTGATTTAAATAGGCCAAAAAAAAAGTATTTCTTCCACACAGCTAGCTAGCTATTCAAAACACATGGGTTGTCATTTAGCAGAAGTGTTTTGGAGAACAACACTGTAGTCCCAAGGACATAAAGGTAATTGATAATCTTGCATACGTTTAAGTAAGGGAAATTTAATAGGAACTAGGAAATTAAATTTCTACTGAACAAAGATAATAGTTGGCTTTTTGAATATTAATTTTTACATAGCTGCTATGATACTGTGTGACTAGTATTCCTAGGTAATTTCTTCTTTCAAGTACAATTATAATTGCTGATCAAAAATCACAGCTTTTATAATTCAAGTAAGAGGATCAAGGAACATCTTGCTAGTTTTGTATTTTGTTACAAACAAAGTAGGCTGAATTAAATAGTTGATGAAGGGTGACTAACCACACAAACCCTTTCAATACATACAGAAAATTATTTGGGATTTCAAGACAAAGGTATAGTTTGAGGGGATGGCCAGGAGGGAGATATTATCTTTCCTGGTTTCTGTGGAGTAAGTAAGCTCCTATCCTACAGTTCTTTATCATGCAATGTTGAGACAAATAGATATCATAGAAAGACAGTCATTGTCCTGGTTTCAGCTGGGATAGAGTTAAGTGTCTTCCTAGTAGCTGGTACAGCGCTATGTTTTGAGTTCAGTAT
>JANZLQ010000017.1:5956567-5983159 GCA_026212715.1 Elanus axillaris | reverse complement strand
TCCTGCCCAGCCAGCGAGAAGGCTGGAGGGGCACAAGAAGCTGGGAGGGAACCCAGCCAGGGCAGCTGAGCCAAACTGGCCAGCGAGGTATTCCGGACCATGGGACATCACATCCAGACTGCGGGGGAGTTGGCCTGGGAGGAATCAGCACTTGGGAAGTGACTGGGCATTGGTCAGTGTGTGGTGAGCAATTGCATTGTGCATCACTTGTATATTCCAAGCCTTTCATTAGTATTATTGTTATTTTAATATTGTTATTATTTTTGTTATTAGTTTCTTCCTTTCTGTTCTATTAAACTGTTCTTATCTCAACCCATGAGTTTAATGTTTTTTTCTGACTCTCTCCCCCATCCCACTGTGTATGGGGGGGGAATGAGCAAGCAGCTGCATGGTGCTTAGTTGTTGGCTGGGGTTAAACCATGACAGTCTTTCAAAGGATCTAGGCATAGGATGGTCTATCTACGTTACTCTTGGACACTGAAGAGCAATGCTTATCCTCATGAGAGGCCACCACTCCTACAGTTACCTGTGTACCACAACGGTGTTCTCAGGAAGTGGCTTTTTACACAGCAAATCCCCAAATCACCTAAAGGGAAACAGCAACGGTAGCTGTCTGCAGGTTGCTGTAGTCTGAATGAGAAGGTTTAAAAATCATTTTTGCCACTGAGCGTGTCATCATTCAGGTGTTGTGAACAGGGATGACCAGGGCATGTTGTCAGGGCAGTAACAAGCATCATCTGTTCTACATGCAATAGACAAAAACGGATCTGAATTCTTTAGATTTCCCTGACTACTGGCTGCACATAATGCTGAAGAGGACAAGTTTTCACTTGCATTTTCTGTCATTTTTTTTTTCTGTCAGGTTTTAGTACTGTTTCATTATTAAATGGTATCTCTTACAAAGTAATCAGTACAAGAACAGAGACTTCGAGCTATTACAGTAACAGCTTCTGAAACAGCCTTGATCATTTGCTTTTGCAGTATTTTTCTTTTAGCCTTTCACAGAGTGTTGTTAGGCTGGAAAAGCAGAAATAACTGATTACATTGAACTCTGGCACTTATACAAGCTTTTAACCCTGGCAGTCAAGAACACAAAGATAAAAGGTTCATAGTTAGAGTGCATATCTAAGCAGCACCGTTATTTTAAATGTACATGTTGAATTAACTGAAATACAAAACAAGTAAAATTGCTAAAATATGATACTTCAAAGCAGAAGATACATTCAGCACATTATTATTGATAGTGGAAGAAAAGCGAGATGACTCTTTTCCACCACCTCAGTGGACTTTGATCTTTAAGCCTAAGCTGAAGCATTTCGATCTTTCTCCATGTCTTAAAAGAGCAAGAAACAGTCTTTCTGTTCTTTATATAAAGAAATAACTGGTTTGGGTTTGGGTTTAATCTAAATTTATTTAGAAAAGAACATCCCAAGCTAATTTTACCAAAAAGCAGAATTAATAATGCCCTTTCACTTCCTGACATGTGAACCCTTCTAGAGACAATTTCAATTTATAGGTTTAATCAAACAGAAATATGCTCACTGAAACCTGGTGAAACAGAGACTGGGGTTAAAAAACTCCTTATTCAAAATAGGTTTTTAATACTTGTTCCTTGCTTTCTTCTATTTTCCAGGTCTTCCTCAAGAAGTAATTTACAGTAACAAAGTAATTTACAGTAACAATTAGCAAATGAAAAAAGGTGTGTATTAAAGAAGAAAGAAAACTTATCCCAGATGTATAGTCTCCAAAGAAAGGGAAACATAGGAGAAAGGGAAGAAAAAAGGAGCACTCATTCTTCTACATATATTTGAGTCCATTCACTATGTGTTTCCATTGTAGAGGCATGAAAATAGCATACTTCAGTACAAACCAGATTGCAACATAACATGCTTTAGCACTGTTGCAAGTTTGGTTACTTTGGATGCAGACTACCCTAATCAACTTTTAAACACTTTAGAAACCTCAAATAAAAAAAAAAAAAGAAAAGTAAAATAACTGTATTTTAAAATATAATTTAAATGTTTACCATATACCTTCTAAAATATACACTACTGTATTTACTGCGTGCTACAGTTGACACAACAGTTGCCCGGCATGTTTGAACTCAGCATTCATCACTGAAAAAAGTTAAACTCTGGTGTATTTTTATTCCCTCTGCTCATCATGACGTGATGATATACACTAAAAGCCAGAAAGCTGAAATGGAACCAGATGGAGACCTATATACCATGGTATCTCCTATATATATTTTTGTCATTACCACTTTACTCCAAATTTTAAGAACCCCCCAAACCCATAGTCCTGTTGACAATGTGTTTTCCTCTAATGTTACTATCTTCCTGTCTCTTCAAAACCAGCATCTCCCCTTTCAGAATTTGGTTATTTTAGTGGTTTCCAGAGATATGCATATGCCAGTTCAGACCTGTCGAGTCTAACATTTTCTGTGTTCACCTATAAGGTAAGGCTGTTCCTAGGGCCTGAGTTTTGAGTGAGCACATACAATCCCTGGTAGTGTGTGGCATATTGGATTCCACCCTTCGTTCTTCAGGTAGAGCCCAGCTTGTAAAGGAATATCTCACAATGTCAAATGCACTTTGAATTTTATTTCATTAAGATTTCTTCACAAAGAGAGAGGAGAAGTTTATTTTCCCATGAGTAAGGCTTTTGATTTTGCAAATTTTAATATGGGCTTTTTGATTTGTTTCAACAGGCATTCACAAACAAAATCTTTTTTTTTTTTTTAATTCACTTACTTAAAATGAACATTGCAATTGTTTTACCTGTTAAATGTAATTATGGCTTTAAATCGTTTTCAGCCATAAATTTCTTATTCAAATAGGCCTCCAAGGTTAATTTCCTCTTATCTTTATAGTACAAAAAAACCCAATGTAGGATTACTTATCTGATAAGGAATAGGGTAAACTGCAAAGGCAAATCTTAGTGGCTTTACAAATTTGATCTTTTATACATTTGTTTTCCAACTTAATCTAAATTAATATTAAATGGTCTGTTTTGCTCTTCAGAAAGTGGAATTCCCTTTATCAAGCACTGACTCATGCAAAGAGTTTTTTGATCCAAAAGTAGTTCTGTTGTCTTTGAGGCTCCACCTCGACTACTAAATTAAACAATGAGAATATCAAATGGTAAGTTAAGGTAAAGACCTAAAACACAGCATGGGCCTGAGATGCTGACATCCAATCTTCTATACCATTACATTACCTGGGCAGGCACTACACTCCTTTGAGCCTAGACTAGCTCTCCCAAACTCAGCTAGCTGAATTCTGGATACTATACAGGTCTTTATCAGATCTACGTCAATTCATTAGTTTATTCTGAACATAAAGCATATTCCCTTCACCTTCCCAAATGGGCAGTCTAGGCAATGAAAGTTTATTATCTTGGAACAAACAAAGTAGTGAAAAAAGAAAAAAACGTACATTTATAATACTTCCTCAATCTTATTCCTCTTCATATTCATACAAATACACTAGAAAATGAACAGTAAGGAAAAGCAAGGAGGAAGAAAATACAAGAAAAAGAAGGGAGACAAAGAAGAAGATTGAGTATTTTCCTTCATAGTCTAAAAAAAAAAAAGAAAAATTTCTTTCTTCAAAAACAATTACTAAAAAGCTTTCAAATACTTTTAGAAGTATCTAGCAACTATCTCAACAAATCTTATTGCTCTTAGGAGAACCAAAGTATAGGAAGAGTGAGCAAAGCAAAGGAAAGACCATCTGCAGGCCCTTGACTTACTCTCTGTCATCAAAAGGAAGAATCAAAAGGAATGGAAACTTAGAAAAAACAAGGAATAATGTGGGAATTCATGAAAAATAAAAATTTGAATGAGTTACCTCTGTATCCAGTTACTTATTTGAATATTATTATGATATTATATTACTATCACGATTTTTTTTAAAACTGCTTTTGCTTTCCTGTTCTGTGTAATTCCTGTGCTAAGTAATAACAAGACATGCCAGGATATACACTTTAATTGAATGCCTTCCACTAGAGCAGTTTGCCATATATAAAATACAGTGTGAAAAAAAAATACAAAACCCTAAAATTGGCCTTTTAGTGGTTCTATTTGAAAAATTACTCTAAATGGAAGGAAAAAAAAATCAATTGACGTCTCCTGTACTGATAAATTTACAAAATCAAATAAAAATAAAACTGAAGCAGTTAAATTGGCATGGCATAGTGTTATTTACAGTTAGATTTTATCATCCGTGGCTAGGGCTTTTTTAGGTGAAAAAGGCAAGAACACAAACTTTCCACAGAAATGAGCTATCACATCTATAGCAGTTGGTAACATTTATACTTGCTGATATTAGCAAATTTGGATAAGAAGTTATGCAAAACTGTCTAGTTTCTGCCAGCTGGATTGAAATTGATGATTTTAGCCTATAGTCTGGCCACGGGGGGCGGGGGGGTGTAAAATGTTATATATGCTTGAAAAATTTTAAATCAACACAATTCTTATTTGCAGTCTTGTGAATAAGAAGTCATGCATCAAAGTGATTCTTAAATAAACAAAAAATAAATAAAAGATCCAAACTATTGTTGAGTCTACAAGCTTTTAAAAACTTTCTGCAGAAAACCTTCCAATTCAATTGTGTTTTCAAAACAAGTCCTTCTGTTACTGAGCATTTCCACAAATATCTCGAAGGTATAATGGAAAAAAAGAACTAAACTAACCAGTCCTTCCGTGTTATATACTTGCATCCTTGAAATGTTTCATTTGATTGCAATTGCTTTGGAAAATCAGATTTTAAAATATCCTACTTAAATATTAAAGTGTTTGTTAGTTTCCTCATATTTCAACACACTTGATTAGGTTTTATTAGAACCTCTTCACCTGAGTGCTGTCACTGAGGAGAATGAAACAAAGTATACAAGAGGCAAGGAAAAAAAAACATTATCTTATTTATTCAGTAAGGAGTAAGTAACACTCTAATGCATCAATGCTTTCCTATCTTGTGATTTAATTTGATTTTAAATATATGCAATAAAACTAGCTATTTTCCAAAACTAATATACTTAAAATATATTAAAACAAAAGAAAACCGTAACTGTAATTTTGTCAATACTTCTACAGATTAGGATAATTTTATGAGAGTTTCTTTATTTTCAGTCAGAAAAAGTTTACCTACTTTAAAGCTTCCTGACTCTTGGTATTTCTTTTTGTACCGAGGCTCAAATTCACCAGGTTGAATAACGATAAAGCAGAAATAAGGGACTGATCTCATTTTGGCAGTCAGTGAAAGTTCTGTCTAAATCAATATAAAGAGAAAAATGTTTTAAAGAATCAGTTGGGTCATAAAATTTGCGGGATGAATGGTTTAGCTCCTGGTTGAAAAGGAACAGAAGGAAAAAAAGCAACAATTTTTATTAGTGCATCAAAAGGGCCCCTAGGACATAGGAAAGTCTCATTCCAGATAACTTCCTAAAATCTACATACCTATGCAAATATGCTACTATGCTATAAGTAGATGTTTTTCTGAAGTTGGGTTTGTTGGGGTTTTTTTTGTTTTTTTTTTTTACATTGTTATTGGCAGCATTTTCAATAAAATACCTTTTCATTAAGGAAAAAAAACAAAAAACAAGCTTCACATTGACTTGGTTCTGGTGCTTTTTTTGGTGTGGTTGTGTGGTCTTCATCCTGGGGGATTTTCAAGATGCACCTGGACCCTCAGAAACCTTGTCTGACCCCATACTTAACCCTGCTTTGAGCAGGAGGTTGGGCTGGAGACCTCCTGAAGTTTCTTCCTGCCTAAATGATTCTATGAGATGATTTTTCACTTCTTAAATACCTAAAATGATTACTATTTAATTGTAAGCCATTAATTGATTTATTTTTCTGATTTAAATAGGTTTAATAGATTTAAATTTAAAATTACTCATTTGGGTTTCAGAACTGTCTTTTAATAAATTCAGTACAGGAAAACCACTGTTGGATGTCATAAAAATTCAGAACTCTTTTTTTTTTTTTTTTTTTGGAAATGAACTTTCTCCAAATAGATTATAGGCAACATACAACCTTGGCTTAGCCTACAAATACTCTATTAATTAAACTCATGTAATGGTAAAGGAATTTTAAAGTTTCTAAAGAGAAGAAAAGTGTTTTCACAGAATTTAAATGTGTTATGGAGAAATGGCTGGTAAATTAGAATTTGTTTACTATTCCCAATCCAGAAAAAAACCCTACTGTTCTTTACATTTCTCTCAGAAAATGAATTGTTCATCACTTGTGTTTGTTAGATGGATTTCTGATCCTCAGACCATAAAAGTTTCGGACATTCGCTCCACATATAATAAGTTCTATTATTTTTACATTTAACACTGCCTTGTGATATCAGTAGAAGCCTATGATACATTTTGACACCTGAAATATTAGATAAAATTTAATAATGACTGGAGAATTTTTTTCTTTTTCATGTCATGTCTTATTTGTGTTCTATAACAATACTTCATTACCACAAGTTTTGAAACAATATTAAATAGATATTGTTTCTAACAAGGAAAAAATCATTTTATTCTACAATTAGTAGTATGGTATCATGGTAAGTCAGTAGTAGTGACACATACTAATGCTATAAAACACGTAGTATTATCATAGACAATTTTTGCAGAAAGTCAGTTTTGGACAACTATTTTTTTACTGTATAATTTCCATGATACGATTTGTCAAATATTGAAACAACTATATCAAAAGTACTTTTTCCAATAAAATCTATTTCTGATACAAATTTTCAGCCACAATTCACCTCTGGTCTGTCTATGACTAGTAAAAGGGGGCATACTTGGGTCATGACTTCTGAAAAGGTGAAAAGAAAAGGGAAAGATGCTACTGCAGGACTTCCTGACCCGACTAACCTCCGTGGTAAAGGATGTACCCATGTGCAAATACACCCCTCCCCAAGTGTAAAGACTAGACCACGATGATTTAAATCTCTGCAAGTGTAAGAAATGGTTTTAGATAGGGAAGATATTCTAAAGAGATAATAAAGAAAAAAAATCCACTAAAGTTTATACAAATCTTAGACTGGGTCATATAAGCAACTAGGCAAAAACTAAGCAGTAACCTCATGAAATTCTACTCACACCAAACAGAGAGAGAGTCTGAAAAGTAATTCTCAAAATTAACATTTTGTTTAGCTCTGACCAAAAAAATGCCTCAGCATTGTTAATTTAAATAAAAGCTAACCAACAAGACAAAACACCAAAACCATGTGCAAGAGGTAAGAAATGATCACTCAAAAAAACCCCAGCAATAATGTGCATTTAATACTCACAATTGCAGCTCAACAGACGTAGGAAGACAGGGCTTCAGATCACCTGATGCAGGGAAGAATATTCACTTTTCAAGTAATTTGTAAAAATCCTGGTAGATATTACATAGGCACTTGGGAGAGAACAAAACCATATTGGATTTAAATCTGTTTAAGTGAATATTTAGTCTGTTCTTATAGCTTATATAACTGAAATATTAGACTTGTACAACCTGAAGAGTAACATATAATCGCTATTTCTTGCTGAAAATAGTACAGTGAATGAATCAGCTCAAGGTTTAGTGATTTTATTCTCCCCAGGTAGATGAAGTTGTATTGACACATTAAGGGAAAGCTTGCAGGTAGTTCATCTGTCTTTTCTGGTCTGTTAAGCCTCTGATAAAAAATTCATAATGGACAGAATGTGGAAACAAATATCCCTTTGATTAGCTATTTATTTTCCTTAATTGATACATCCTCACTAACCATGTAATCATTGATTAAATTAAATAAAAGCTACCAAGTGAAGAGATAATTTAGTTACAAATATCTTAAAAGAGATCTCTTTAAAAAAAACATAATTTGCAATTACTGGCTAATTTTTGAAATGTGTGCTCTATCCTTTGATTCTTTTAGAAGTCCAGTTGGGATGGGCAAGAAAACCAGGAAGAGCATGCCTCTGCTGCGTTTACACTATGTTAATACCTGTTGTCTTTAAATTATTTTTTGATTTCTCTATATACATGTGGTGGTCTGCTTCAGGACTCATATTTTATATTCATAATATGTATATGCAATATGTATTTATATAATTTAATTCAAATTTAATGTGTCTGGATGCCTATTCTATTCTGATGTAATGAACAAAAAAATGAAATGTAGACAATTCAGACAAAGGCAAGAAAAGCATTTAAAGTTGAAGTCTTAAAATGCTATTTCCAACTCCAGCATGGAGCACTTAGCAATAAAAATTGTAGAAGGACTAACACAAAGCCAGGAGGAGAGGATGAATCTATGTATGTCAGAAATAATTTCTGCAGCAGTGCAGAGGTGGTTATCTGAGCAAGGGACATTCAGTTTCTAGTTTGCTATCTTAGCCCTTCTTATTCTAGCTTCCCACCCCTTAATGTCTTTTTTTTAACATAGTGAACTTGCGTAATAAAACTTATAGCATTCATAAAACAATAGCAATACACACACACACACACATATATATATACACACAAGAGGCTTATATTAAACAGAAAGTTGCAGAGGCCTGATGGAAAGCTGTTTATTTTAAAGTGTTCGCACAAAACCTTGAGAAGCCATTAGCATTAGACAGGTATTTGAGTTATAGAACCAATCTGACCTTTTCAGGGATTTGCCAGTATTTATTGGCACTCCGAGTGACATTTATATTGTTAAATGAAAAGCTAAATGCCTGAAGCTGCCAATGGAGTAGTTATGAGCACAACATCTGATCACAGAATACTATAAATTACTTGGCCACAGCTAAACTACAGAATTCAAGATGTCCTGATGATCACGCTAAAAACCTGTTCAGCCTCTACAGTCAATTCATAGAAACTCTCTGCTGAAAATACCTTTATCCAATTATAAAACTAATTTGTTTGGTATTATTTAATCTGCAATAATTCTTCTTCTGCAAAGCCTTAATGGGAAAATCACCACTGCAACAAATACTAACCATTAGTCTAGAAGTCTGTAACCTCAAATTTATAAGATGTTTATGTTTTGTAATCATAAAAAATTTATTTTTAGTTATAAATTGTATTTATTTACATTTTACATTCTATTAATTACTAATATACTTGATACATTTATTTTAAATAACGTTAACCTTTGTAAATTAGCAATCTTTAATATTAAATTTATAATTAAGCCTACAGTTTTTAAGGCTATAATGCTCAAGTCCACAAAGGTCCTGGCTGCACATCTGCTGTACATCTGTGTTAGTGTGCGATCACTTTCAGCATCCCCAAGGCTTGACATCAGCTGGCAGAGGACTGATTCAGACTGCTGCACACCAGTATGTAACAAAGGTAACTCCAAAGTTCCCCTCTTCCACAAGGCAGTGATATTTTTAAAAGAACTTCAACTGAAAGTTTATTAGCTCAATATCACTACCTTAAAATGGAAACAATTACTGAATTAATGTTATTAAAGTAAGAGGGAAACTAAGCTATGATTTACATTCTGAAAAGTGCGCCACTTGCATGTGCCAGGAATGAAAACCTCTTTAAAATTTTCACTAGAGCAACACAGATAACTTCAGTATCTTGTTTAATTTGTCCATCATCCCTCTTAAATGGAAGACAGCCCAGCAACATCAATTCTTCTCACAATTTGCATCATTACACATTAAGAAGGTTTTTTCCCTCTAAGGATGTATTTTTATTTAACTATAGCTCAAAAAAAAAAGTGCTGCATTGGTTGCTGGACTAGATTTTCGGGTTTTGAAATGATAGTCAAACAGAGGAAAGATCTTTATAATGGAAATATAATCCACATTAACAACAAATTCATTATGCTTATACATACTTTGATTAGATAATATTATTTCTTTGCTAGATCATAGGGGGGTTTTGATTACTGAAAATAATTCATTGTCATGAGAACCAGTTACGTTTCTCCTTCCAGAGCATGAAAGAAAATATTTTTAAGTTACTGTAGAACAATCCTAAGCTAAAGCAGTTTTACATCAGCTAAAAGATATTTTAAATCAATTATGTCTCACTTTCCTTTTCTGTATTTCTCCATTTCCTCAAGGTCTTCAAATGGCAATTCCACAGTAAAGGAAGTATGCCTGTCGCTGTATTATTTCCAGGAAGAACCAGACTCTGAAGTGAATATCTGTTCCATGCAGTTTCAAACCCATAGTTGTTCAGATTTCGAAAGTTTACAGGTCAGTGTAATAGAATTCTACAATTAGACAAAAGCAGAAGTTTAGCCAGGCACTGGCAATCGGAGCCGGTAAAAATGATGGCCCAGAAAGTTTGTCCATTTCTTCCCAATTAAAAAATTGTATTAGACTAGTTTTTAATTTCTCTCTAAAAATAAACAAAATGTGCTGAGCTGATGCGATGGTTTCAGCAACAGATACTATCCTGTCTAAATTACTGGATAAGCCCTTAATCAATCAATACATTTCAACCAGAAAAAAAGGCAATCTTCTACCCACAACATCTGGGTTTTGGTGTGGGTTTTTTTTCAATTATTCCCAAATGCTAGCACATTAAGATGAAATACAGTACTTGCCATGCTAGAATAGGAAAGAAAAAAAATATTTATGTTTTCCCTTTGTCCCAGAAGATGAGAAAGAAATACAGCTGATGAGGAGGCAGTAAGAATGAACAATGAATACTTATACACATATTTACTACCAGCAAACTGATCTCATCAAGGAATAATACTGAAAATAAAGTAGAGAAAAAATTCATTATAAGAGTGATAATGAAAAATAAGTTCATAAAAGTAATCTTGTGTATTAATGACAAGTTAAACCTATTTTACATAATAGGATTTCCACATAACTGAGTTAGCTGTCTTTTTTGTTCCTTAAAAAAGGCACATCCATTCACTAACCAATAATGTTCTGTCCAGCAATGCCGATGTTTTGCTTTGCTTTTGCCATATCAATTATGTGCACTTCAAGAAAAATGTAACACCCACATAGTATTTGCCCTGCTGAAAATAATAATATCCCATGATTAACAAATTGCTCAGATTTCTAGATAAATCGGAAGGAAACCACAGGCAAGGCTGTTTACACTTGCTTTCTCTGTAGGGATCCTAAACAAAACCACCTGCAACTAGAACAACAGATTTTATTGACCCAGTCTGACACAACAAAGCATAATGTCAGCTCTAATAGACAATTTCCTGCCTGCACAGTATTTAAAATTTAACAGAAACATAAAAGAGAAGCAAAAGCAATTTACTGAAAAAAAAAAAAAAAAAACAAACACAAAAATAAAGCACGTTAAAGAATCAAAATGAGACTTCCTCCCATCAGCTCTACCTAGCTAGGTGAGGAAGGCATTTGATACCCTCAGCCTTTTCCACATCCTCTGTCACCAGGTTCCCTGCCCCATGCAGCAACAGGCCCACATTTTTCCCTAGTCTTCCTTCCGTTGTACCTCTAGAAGCCTTTCTTGTTGCTTTTATTATCCCTCTCCAAACTCAAATCCAAGTGGGCTTTGGCTTTCCTAAGACCACCCCTGCATACTCAGATAACATCTCTCCAGTCCTCCTGGCTCACCTGTCTCTGTTTCCACCTCTTGTATTCTTTCTTTTTCTGTTTATGCATTTTGTCAACAGCAACTTGTTTGTCCATGCAGGCCTCCTCCCACCTTTGCTTGATGTCCTGCTTAGCAGGGTAGACCATTGTTGAGCCTGGAGGAGGTGTTCCTTGAAAATCAACCAGCTCTCCTGGAGCCTCATTTTCTCCAGGACCACATTCCATGGCATTTGCCCAAGTAAAGCAAAGCAAAGTCTGCTCTTCCCAAGTTCAGGTTTGGGACCCTGCTATTTGTTGTACTCTCTCCTCTGAGTATTCTGAACTCCACCATCTTGTGTTTGCCGCAGCCGAGACAGCCCCTGACATTCACAACCCGGACTAGCTTTTTGTAAAGCACAGCCTTTAGCAGAGCATCTCCCTTCAGCAGCTCCTCAGGGATTTGTATTAGGAAGTTGTCATCGCTGCCCTGCAGCGGCCTGGATGGCTTGAGCTCGGCTGCTGTTGCCTTGCTCTTCCAGCACATATCAGGATGATGAAACTCACCCATGATAACCAGGGCCTGCAGACACACAGCTTTTTCAAGTTACCTGAAGAAGGCCTCATCTACTTCCTCCCGATGAGGCAGACTGTAGCAGACACACATGACAGTGGTGTCCGTACTAGTCACCCACTATCCTGACGCATAAGCTCTCAGGTAACCCACCATCCACCCCCGGCTGCTTTCTCACGTTAAGGACAACCCCCCCTCCTCACAGTCCTGGCCTTTCCTTCCTAATGGGCCTCCAGCCTTTCACTGCGGCACTCCAGTTGTGGAAATAATACTGGATTTTTTTCACTAAAAGTTATGACCTCATTTAGATAAAATTAATTTAGGAAAATACTTTAAGCTATGCAAGTGCTCAGACTGTGTCATCACAGTATTCCTGCAACTGTTTAAGCAATTAATTATGAAATTGTAATGAGGGGGGAGGGAAGCCGATAACATCTGGATTCAGACCACTGACTACCTCTGTGGTGTCCTCTTTTTTTATACTACACAATGCATAATACCTGAATTAATTGAACAGGGAAAATTTTATTCATCTTAGTATCACTACCTTTAAGCAACAGACATATTAAATGCTTCCTGTTTTTTGTTACTTCTCTTACTACAGTAGTCAGGACACCATGAGCTTAATTCAATTATGCCAAATTGTATGACTTTATATTATGAGAGGTAGACCTACGGAATCCCCATCCTGAAACATATCCCTGGAACGTGGTAGATACAAAACATCGTC
The DNA here is from genome assembly GCA_026212715.1 of Elanus axillaris. Classification (NCBI taxonomy): domain Eukaryota; kingdom Metazoa; phylum Chordata; class Aves; order Accipitriformes; family Accipitridae; genus Elanus; species Elanus axillaris. The sequence goes on along the minus strand of JANZLQ010000017.1, from coordinate 5,970,368 downwards.
ACGCGTTTAAGTGGAGCCTTCGCAAGCACTTCTGAAAATTATAAACTGAGCATTATGAAATGTATACTAAGTATAAACCATATTAAGCTGCAGAAAATTCTTCAGCAAAAAACAGAAAGGGGCTGGGAGACTATAGGGGGCACATTTCACATTTTTGCCTTTTCCTACCCTTTCCTAGGCATCCATTCATACCTAGTGGCATAAACAAGACTTTTGCTCTGAACCAGTATAAGGAACTTTTATGTTCTTATGGCTTTTCAGAGCTGAACGTTGCAGAATTGCAGAGGTTTCTTCGTATTCCATTTAATCTCTTACAACTAAGGATGCTCAAAGGCTTCTGAAATTGAATAGGTATCCTCCGGGATTCCTCAAAGTGTAAAAGAGGCAGCAAGGCAGCACATTGTCCATTACTGAATTAATTTCTTCTAAGAAATGCCAGGAGTTTCCTTCCCCCTGCCTCCAAACACCATGAGTCCTAAATGAATATTTTTCCTTCTTTTATTTATGTATAACCCAAGCTGAAGACTATTCAGCCCAAAAGTATATTGAAAAATATTTTCTGGCATTCTAATTTAAACATACCAGCTTTCAGTATAACTTTAAAAGATAATTTATAAGACATTAAAAATGTGTTAAATCTCAGGAATAACTAAGAAGAATGGAAATAGAAATGAAAAATATCAGGTATAACAGGGCTTTTTCATATTTTTGAAAGCAATACCATATGATTTGAAAAACAAAACTTAACTAAAATGAATGGACAGCCCACAAAACCACTGTTTTTTATATTCCGGAAAAATATCTTGTGCTTTTGTCTAATCATTGCCAATATTTGTGATGTGGAAAAACAGCTTCACAGGTTGAAAAGCACATACGCTTTTATATTACTTAAGAATAAAAGATGAGGAATTTAATTCAGCCACCTTATTTATGCTGTAAGCAGAGTGCAAGGGTATTTAAAGGAATTTCCATATGGGATGTATCACTGAAATGATGACAGGGTCTGTTCTTTGAAAACATTTGTCTGTGCTATACTTTGATTATGATTTTTTCACTTAGTTCTCTTTTTTAGTAAACTTATGTTATGTGGAAATGCTGCTAACATTATTCTAAAGCAAGGCAAAGCTTTGCTAAAGTCACTTTTAAAATCCCAGCATGAGTAACAGACAGCAATGGAGGCTCACTTATCCTTCTTGCCCAGTGGACTGAGCGGAGGTCTCTGCAAAGCACAGTCTATATCCTAATGTGTCTTAGTAAAGGATGAAGAGAATGCCCAGTTCCTTCTCTGTGACAATGACAATAAGCCCATGTTGTGGCATCAGGGTATTGCAATACCCGAGATGTTCAGACAGCATCCTTCTAGCTACATCAGAAAGAAGTATTTCAGCTACTGACCAGGTTCATCGGAGTGGTCAGAAGTGTGTATCCCTTTAGAAATTGGATAGGACAGCTTAAGAAATTATACCATAGGGACCAGGAAAGGAAGTACTTTTAATGACAGGTGAAAATTACAAGGGCCTTCTGACATGTTGTAAGATAATGGGCAACATAGGTGAAACACATATTTCCCCCAACAAAGCAGTCAGAGTAGCTTTTCCTGCCTGGGCATAAATACAAGGCTGAAGAACTATGAGGTTTTTACACAAATGCACTCTTTCACTACTGGAATAAGTTAGAGTTTATCATAAATAGGAAAACAATCTAAATCTTATTCTATTTTTACAGGTGCCAGAAACATTCATTGATTTTCTGTATATTTATTGAACATATTCATGGAACATTTCTTATTCTCATTTTCAAGGACCTGTTCAGCCTTTCAACTCCCTGTGTTTCAATTTTTGTCTCCTCCAAACTTATTCAAACCTTCTTCCAAATAAACACATGGCTTGTCTTCCACCTGGTAATTCTGGTTTCCTGTATTAATCACTACCCGTGAAACAACTGTCCACTTCCTGCGTAGCAAACATACCAAAATGGCCCTTGAGATAGCATAACTCTTAACAGAACCATTCTTATTTGAGACTGCTTTGTTATTTTAAAAGGTCACAGCATTCCAGCCTAAATAAAATATATTTGAAAAAGGGGAAAATAGAAGCAACTATGTTGTTGTATTTTTTACCTACTAGCCCAGTTCAGAAAAGGAACTAATTTCCTTTGATGACATATTCAAATTGGTGTTTAAGTGTAATGAATTTTCAGAATGAAGAGTAAGGTCAAATGTTTTCAGCAAAGCATTAATACTGACACTGGTACTGATATTTCACACACGTGACTAGACAACTGATGGGCTTAAAGCAGCTTCATAAAATGTTTTCAAGTCCAGAAGTCATAATGGTAAGACAGGATCTTACATCACAGGGTGAGAATCTGTCCATGCCTACATATGAATTCGGAGACTGTGCAGGAGAGCATGCAAGAGAGACAAAAAAGGTCACTTTGGGGAGGAAAGGTTTTCTCTAAAACCTAAGATGTACTGGAGACCATTAAACCATAACCTTTATAACCTTTCCTGTTGATTAAATTAAAAAGTCACTAGACTGATCTTTAATTAAAAAAATAATTTTAGAGACCTTGAAAACGAAAATGTCAACAGAAATGTATGTACAGCAGAACATCAGGACTGCTGTGATTTTCATTTTATCCTTAGCCAAAAGTGGGGCTTCAAACAGACAGATTCCAACAATATCCATTACAGACAGATTTCAATGGAAGAAAAAAAACAATTGCACCTAAAGCATATAATCCTCTCTCTTCTTTACTGGTGCATTTTCAGTAACAACCCTTTGAAAACATTAGAACTGGAGGTAAATGAATAACGAGGCTCTGGCTTGAGGCTGAGCTGACTGAACAGGAAAGGAGAAACTACAGGACATGATATAAAAATGTGGTGGATGTGACAGATAACACTGTGAGAAGGTGACCAAAGTTATGGCTCACACTGTGAAGGATGGCTGGATTTCACAGGTACTTAAGGGAAAGTTACGGGTGAAGCAGCTGGACTTCACAGACACCTCAGGGGAGAACTGAGAACCTTTTTGAAAGTACAGTCTTCCAAGGCCAGCAGTACATAGGCAACCACATCACCAGTACCATGTAAAGCCAAGACTGCCTCTGTAATAGTATCAAAACATCAAACGTGAGCATGGATATAGCAAAACTCGCAGGAGTGGGGAAAAAGTAATTATCAGGTTGTTCACATGAGAGGAGACAAGGGTGGAGAAAGGGAGGTAGAAAGAAAGGAAAAAAAAAACTGGGTTAAGAAAAAGGAAAAGGGACAAATAGGTGTGCAATCAGTGCTGGCAGGGGTAACTGCCAAGCAGCCTTGTGTTTGACCACTGCAACGAAAATCAGAGCAATAAACCAAACCAATTGTTCTGTGCATGTCACACCAGTACATCTACTTCTGTGGTCAGGAGGAGGGAAGGTGGAAAGAAAGGGAGGAACAGTGTGTTTTCCCTGGCTAACTGTCCTGGCTTTGGCTGGGATAGAGTTAATTTTCTTTCTAGTAGCTGGTATAGTGTTATGGTTTGGATTTAGTATGAGAATGTTGATAACACACTGATGTTTTCAGTTGTTGCTAAGTAGTGTTTAAACCAAGTCAAGGATTTTTCAGCTTCTGATACCCAGCCAGCAAGAAGGCTGGAAGGACACAAGAACTTGGGAGGGGACACAGCCAGGACAGCTGACCCAAACTGGCCAAAGGCATATTCCATACCATGGGACGTCATGTCCAGTATATAAACTGGGGGGAGTTGGTCAGGGAGGGCAGATTGCCACTCAGGAACTGACTGAGCATGGATTCGCAAGCAGTGAGCAATTGCACTGTGCATCACTTGTTTTGTATATTCCAATTTTATGTTTACTGTTATAGTCTTTTTTTAATTGTTATTATTATTATTTTCTTCCTTTCTGTCCTATTAAACTGTTCTTAGCTCAACCCCAGTTTTACTTTTTTTTTTTTTTACACGGGGTTGGGGGTGGGGAGTGAGTGAGTGGCTAAATGGTGCTTAGTTGCTGGCTGGGGTTAAGCCACAACACTAACAAAAGAGCCCCTGTAAGGAGAGATCAAGCATCCTGGTCTCACCGGGCCAGTGCCCATTCCAGCCTGATGTCACTGGCATCTACCAACCACTTCCTAACACAGAGTACTAAATTAATAACAAGTGAAAGGAATAGATGCATGTATTCTCACATGTCAACTGCCCTATTTTCAGTGAAATTATTTCTTAATGGATCAACATAACTACTTAATGTATATTTTTAGATGTCTCTGTCTAAATGAACTGAGAATGGCCACAGTGTAAGTGTAGTGTCAAGTAAGTGTAGTCAAGTGAGTTAGTAATGCCCAAATACATTTATAGTCGATGGAGAACAGGATATTTTAGTTTATGATTCATGTGACATATTTTGATATCTACATTAGGCAAGGTGAATCAAAACTAGGCATTTTCATTTTCTCTTTACTATCTATAAAGGAAACAAAACTATTACCTCAGATGTAGACCTTTACTACACTTCAGCTGTCTATGTTTGGTCAGATGAATCACACTGTAACTGTCCTTACTTCTCACAAAAAATACCTCAAACGTATCAGTTTCACAAATAACTCAGTATGTCAGAGATCCCCATTTACTCTTCTCAATCCCTTTATAACCTGACTTCTCACAGCATCCTATCACGTATGAAATAACTTTTTCTTTTTTTTTTTAAGGATGTCTCAGGTAGAAGTAAATTCAAATATTTCAGCTCAAAATGGCTCAAAAAACTAAAAAAATATTACAGATAAATCCCTTTCCACTGCTTCTCTTTCTTATAATGAAGAGAAGCTAACTCTATCTGCTTTAGCTATCAAACTTGTTGGTGTGCCTCAAGAGCATAGAGAAATAATCATACAAGTAGGCTAATGATGACTTTAAAGGTCAATATTCAACAACTTAAGCCCCAGAATTTTATTTAATCCAGATATATTCATCTCTAAATAAAACAATAATGACCACACCTGTGCAACTAGATTTGCAAATGAACTTACAACCCTAAGATTATGCACAAAGGCATATAGAGGTACGGAGAAGCATGTCGGAGATTAGGAGCTGATCACCAACTGAAGGCCCTGTCCATCTTGTCTCCAGAATCTTACCCACCCACCACTTACACTGCTCACTTCCTAAACAAGTTTGTTTCTGACCATAATATCAATGTTTCTGAACATGTAGAATTACTCACAAATGTGGATACAAAATGCCATGATTACTGTTTTCTAGGACAAAGCTTTTGTCCATGCGGGTCTACGAAACTCCTAGACTGTGCTTCTCCTAGGAATGAAGAGCCACCATCCTAAACTTAAGTTCATTGTGTTTGCCCTCATAAGAAATTTATAACAACACAAAAGAAAAGCAACACCACCTGAGTCTTAAGTAATAAATTTAGAAAACTTCTACCTACAGTTGCATTTTATAACTGACTTCAGAAACCTGACAATGCAGCTCTATGACTTCTCTGGCTGTTGGCACAAAAAAAGTGTATATGTGCATTTACAACTTTAGAATACCTATTTTCAAAACCAGCATTACATTAGGCAAACATTATACATGTATTTTTAAAAACATCACCTCTGAACTTTTCTTACTGAGGTTTTCTTCTCTTTATATTTAAAATGTAGGATTTAAACAGGAAACAATATAATTAATGCTTAAAACCAAGTAACATTCATTAATAGAAAACAACCTATACATTTTATACAGTAATGAAAAATCCTGCCAAGAAATAACATTTTTAAAGAGGAAATGGGGAAAAGCTTTTACATATTTCAAGGACAGGCAATAATGGTAACAAGATTAGTTATATTATTTCCTGCATTCCTACATTGATTTGTTGCCAGACTTGCACTGCTTACAAGAAAATAAATATTTATCGCTGTCCCTGAAATAAAAGTTCAGCACTATTAGTAACAAGAGAGGGTAATTGAGAGAAAAGAAGTTCATTGATCTTAGTCTGATGTTGCCAACTGTATGAACGAGTTTCTTGACTAACAGTAAGAATAAGAAGTTTTTCCTACATCAAGGATTCTTTTCCTGAGTTTTGTTTTACTCTTGTACTAAGCACAGAAAGTAGTTGTGCTAGGACTAGGCCCAGCACTACAACATGCTGAAACAAAATATTTTGCACTGTGTGGTTGCCCTGAACAGTGATTTCCCCAGCTATTCCCAAAGTCACAGAGATAGACCTATGGCAACTCAGGCTAAGCACAAAAAAGAAGACACAGGAGAAATTTATAGTCTTCTATAAGCTAATGACTGTTGTTTCTTCATTTGTTTTTTTTTTCCATTTTCCAATGCATACCAGCTCAATAGTTTTGTTAGCATCATCTTGAAAATGAATAACCTTATACAGTTCTTGTTCTGTAAGATGCTGCTCTCTCCATTGTGCTATACTCCACTGGCTTGTATACATACATGTCTGGACACACACATTGTTTGTATACTTAGAGTTTATATTCTGGTTAGGCACAGGATTGGCTTAAACTGAAAAGCTAAATCTAATTAGGAAACAGAAATTAAGTATTCTTCCTCCTAAGTCCCTTGACAGGTCTGATTTAATAGTTATTCTAAGAACATGCCATGCTAGGGACTGGGTTGCCACCACTTATCATTTCTATTAAATGCATGTTGGTTGAACCTATGTTTAGCAAAAGACTGAAGTAAAAAACAGCACCTGTAACACTCTACAGTCTCTAATGGAAAGTGATCTAACGGCTAAGGATATATAAAGGATGTAAGAGTGTGCTGGGAAGAAAATGGATTCCTAATCTAATAATTAGGGTATCCAGGTTCTAGTTCCTATCTGAAGGATTTTTTGATTCAGCCACTGGAGGTTTAATATATAATTAATCAGTCCTACGAGCAGAGATTGGAAACCTCAGTTTCAGGGTCCTCATGTGAATGTTATAATTATATAATATAAACTAAAGTTGTGGTTTTTTCTTTCTTGCATCCTTTATTGCCTGTTGAAATTAGAACACTGAACAGTGACAAAGATTCAGCAGGTGCCACTCCACTTTAAAAGGCTAATGAGAGGCCATAAAGTCAAATTCCTGGGAAGTAAGAAGTTTAGGTTTTGACATCCTTAAGCAGATGAGGAAACAGAATCTGGATTTCAATTGGAGTGGGTTAACCCCCAGCAGGCAGCTAAGCTTGACACAGAGCTGCTTGCTCATTTCCCCCACCCCAGTGGGACAAGGGAGGAGGAAAGGGAGAGTAAAAGCAAGAAAACTTGGGGGTCAAGATAAAAAATGCTTAGTAAGTGAAGGAAGAAGAGAGAAAGAAAACAAAACCAGTGATGCAGAGGCAATCACTCACCACCTGTCACAGGCAGACCGATGACTGGCCAGTCCCTGAGCCAAAGATTGCTAACATCCCTAAACCCTGCTCTGCTCCATTTTCTTGCTGAGCATGACTCTACATGGTATGGAATATCTCTTTGGTTACTTCAGGTCATCTGCCTGGTTGTGTTCCCTCCCAACCTCCTCAGCGCACCCCAGTCTATTCACCAAGGGACAGAGTGAGAAACAGAGACAGCCTTGATGCTGTGCATGCGGTTCAGCCAGAGCAAAAACGCTCATGTTAACACCGGTTTAGCTGCAAATCTAAACCACAGCACCATTTGAGCTACTATGAAGAAAATTAACTCCACCCCAGCTGGACCCAGTACACCCATTTACAGACTAAAAGCTCAGACAATAGGCAGCATGTTGGATGGAGAAAACAGAACTACCTTCACCCTTCGCAGGAAAAGAAGCAGCCTGTAACAAGGCTGTACACGTCCAACAGCACTGGAGGATTCTGAGGTAAATGAGGTGAGTGAGTCCCAAGAGAGAAAACCCATAGCCTTGCAGGTCACTACATTTTAGATATCCTTACTGATTTCGGCTAGATTTTCCATTCCGTTAGCACCCTTGTATGCAAGATAACTGGCATCTAACATAAATGTGTGAATAACAGGAATGAAAATGCCACATTTTTCAGCTGACTTTATGCATAAATGAGTAACAGAGTGTCAGTGACTGTAAGTGGAAAAATTATAAAACCTTTCTCTGAGCTTTTTCCATGTTTTACTGCAGCGTTTGCAAGTGTTCTGCTTGGAGAAATACTGACAACTGAAGTAGGGAAACAAAGAACAAATAAAATCCTAAGAGCTATGTAGGTGTAAATTTATGATAATTTGTGGGGAGGGGGGATGTTCTGTAGGTACTGAAGTAGACTGTACCAGCACTTCCTCAGACAATAAATGTTAATGATACCTGACCTGCTCAAGATGCATTTTTTCATTCTAGGATCGGTGGGGACCTATTTCCCTCCTTGGTATGCTCCTACAAACCTTGAAGAGAGAAGTGAAATATTGGCTTAGTAGACATGAACTACAAAATCTTTTCCAATTGGCCCACAAACAAATAATCTTTAAGTGACATCGCATTACTGTTAGAAGGTAACACTTATCTGCCTAAAATTACAGTTGGCAGGTATTGCTTCAGAAAACAGCTTTAGGAAAGGCTTCTATGACCCCAGCTACTGGAAACATCCATACAGTACTCTTTGATCACCAGCTACTTCTCATGGCAACATTTGCTTTAAAGTTAGTGAAAGTCTGAGGAAGCAATAGCAACATATTAACCAAAATTGAAAATATATCTTTAAAACTATTTTAATATTTTGCTGTATTTGCAAGTCCTCAAGTCACAGGAATGTTCACTAATAGGTGCCTCCATTCAGAGATCTTTTTCATAGCTTCATTTTACCTGGAGTATGATAATTTCGTACTGAATCTGTTACACTTATTCAGTAAGTGAAGAATCAGATATCCACAAAGCAAATTTTTTAAGAATAAATGTTAGAGGAATGTTTATTGTCTCCCTGTGGATTGCAAGGAGAATGTTTGTTTTGGTGTGCTTCATCACAGCCTCTTGTGACATACCGCAGAAACTGTTCAGGACATCACTAAGGATATATATTAGTTTCTAGTCAAGATTCATGTTCAAACATGCACACATCTGTCAGTATACACTAGTTAAATTAAATTATGCATCTTTCATGCCCCATAAATATATTTCCTTCAGCTTAGAAATCTCTATTTATTTTGGAATTTTGAAAAAATATTCTAGATTCTCTACACTGTTCCCAACTGTTCTTCAATGCACTGGGTAAAAAGCAAAATATCATGTTTTTGACCAAAGATAATGTAAGACATTCTTCCATGAAACTGATAAAACTTAACAAATGTATCAGAAAAAAGAGATTTCTACTTTCCATTTTACAGGGCTATTTAAGTAGTTATTCTCTATTGCTGCATTTGTCAGACCTGTTCAGGTTTAATATCTGTAACAGCTTCCTAATTGACTTGGTATTTTTATTAAAAATACATCCTTCATACTTGATCTTAAATACACTTACTCCTAGCCTAAAATGTCTTTAACTTACAATTAGGGTTGATCAGCTGAATTTTCTATCAGATCCACAGAAAAAAAATCTAAAATCATCAGCCACACCTAAAATTTCACTCTGTCAGCATGCTGTCAGTTTACAGTATATTGCCCCCCAGAATACAAACAGGTATTTATATCTCCTTCCTGAAATCTCAGATGCATGCTTTAATTCCAATCTTACAGCAGTAAACCTACTGTGAAGCAGTAGCGCTATACAATTCTATATTATTGTTAGCTGTTTTGAGGGAGGTGCACTGAAGTTAGCAAATGGAATGACTGACACTAAATAGTGATCTACCCAATGTGCTTCCTAAGGTGTAAGGGCAAAGTTCTCAAATGAGGGATTGCACTACGTTCAGCGAACCAAAGCCCCTACTGACAAACCTTACACCATCGCTGGGGATGACAGGCAGGCACCGTGGCATACAGGCACACAGAAGCAGGAGGGTGAGGGCCTAAGAAAGGCTGGAGCGGGAGAAGAAGTCAGAAGGCAGTGTGACTTACCTGTCAAGAATGAATACATTTGATAACCTCTCGCAAAGCATTAAAAGGAAGCTCTTACTAAAAATTTGTAGTCATACTGATTACTGTGACATTATTCATATGTGACAAATTATCAGTAAGTGTTTTTGTTATCAAGCTTAAAAAACCACATTTCTATGAATTACAATTCTGACATTTTAAACAAAGGATTTCATCAGAACTTTTAGTTTGATGAGGCAAAAGCTGTCATTTTCCTTGCAATACTGAACTCTCTTTGACCTTCATGAAATCAACTCTTGACATGCAGTGGTAGATCAGAATGTATTAAAAGTCAGTATGGACCAGAGAGTCAGTATTCTGGCGGTAGTCAGTATCTTGTTAGTGAAAGGTTATGAAGTATTAATTTAAAGGTTACTTTTTGGAGGATTACCTACCTACCTATCTACCTTTCCAAAGAAAAATTCACTGTAATATACAGTAGACTCACATATACTGAGTGTATCAAAGTATTTCAGTAACAACCAAAAATACGTGAGGAAAGCTCAGACACCCTATATATTAGAGATCATGTAGTGAAGAAGACAGAGACTGAATGACTTGCCCAAGGCAGCAAAGGAAGCTTGTGATAACTGAATCCAGACTTGGCTGTAATGCTTTTTTTCTACATTGTGAATCCACTTGCAAATTCTTTGAGAGACAGAATGACTTCCTTAGAGACCCAGCCTACCTTCTGCCTCTCCAGACTGCCAGAGCTGACCAGCTGCAGGAATCAGTACACCTCCTGGGAGACAAAGCGCTTGAGGGATTTGTACTTCCTCCAACTCAATGAGAGTTGGAATTAATGTGAATTAATGTGAAATAAGGATGCAATCTGTCAGTCAGTGTGTGCACATAACTCTCACAAACAAACGTACACACTTTCTAAACTTAAAGACTTGATAACTTTCCCGATATTACTCCCTGCCAACTTTGCCTGATGAGATGAAAAGCATAATTACTGTATGTTTGTATTAACAAAAAAAAAGATATATATTTTTAACAGAGAAAATTAAATTTACAATGCTATAAACTGATATATAAACCATTTTAAACGGTCATAATATCTACAGTCTATTACTAACCATTTGAATCCTGCTATACTTCCGGTTTAAATGTGCAAAGATAGAAAAAAAAAATCGATCCCTTATTTCTCTATCCATACTGCAGCTAAAAAGCCTCTTTGTTACACCAAATAGCTTCCCAATATTCGGTATTATAATAGTTCTGGTACACAATCAGGAGTGAATTCTATTTGCAAAAGGTATTTGGTGAGTTATCACACATGTGAAGGAAGATATAATGGTTGAATATGGAAGAATTTTGACTCTTTTTATACTTAAACTCTGACTATGTTGTAAAGTAAATCCATTCTTTATGAAATCAGGAATCTGAAAGTACAGAGAAGACAGTAAGAATGGCTGTATATCAGGCTGCTTTCTGTGAGCATTCGGACACAAAAAGTACATGCTTAGCTAACAAATATATATTGAAAGAGGAAAAAAGATTAAAAAATAATAGAAAAAAAATAGAAGCAGCCTTCAGCATGAAAATATGACAAGTAAAGGAAAAAGTAAGCCTTTCAAATTGATACAAAACCAGAATATAGTACAAGGCTTACAAAACATGTTCTGGCCCACTTGCACATCAGCTTCTGATCAGAGGCTGAAGGGAATTGAAGCAACTTGAAAAAACAACCTTTAATCAATATTGAAAATCATCAGAGGCAGTTCTACTTGCCTCACAAAAAAAATACAGCTGTGTCTGAAATAAATGAAGTGCCCAAGGCAGGCTTCATATAGCAAACCAGTCCAACTGTAACACCTCTGTCACCTCACTATGACATATCATAGTCATTATGACATATATAGAAAGATCCCTCTGGAAAACAGCATGCTCTCTATTGTGCACACATGACCTAGAACACTAGAAAATCGGCGAGCAGCTATGAAGTGTGTGAACAAGCAAAGACCAAACAGAAAAAGAACAATGAAAATACAGAGCTAAGAGACATCAAAGTAAAAAAAAAAACACAACAAAACTTTTTCCATCACAAATCAAACTACATTGCTGTTCTAGAAAAACACTGAGATTGTTATGATTTAAGCAAACAGTTGGCTACCACCACAGGATCACCCTGGAGAAAGCCATGAAGGATTTCAGCCTCTCTGGAACCCTCATAGGTTCAATCTGTGACTATATTCATCTGTGCAATTTCATGAAGAAAAGGAAATCAGTCATCCTCATATCAACAGTATGGCTGTACGGAAATACGCTGTAAGAATTTTATCACTGTTCTGTAAGCCCCAGTTTCTGTTTAGTTGTATGGGATGAGGAAATGTTGCATCTCTCTTGTTTCAGTTCCATAGTGCCTGCCATCAGAAGGAAGAGTAAAACTCCCAATTAAAAAACAGCCCCCATATTGACACCAACATATAAAAGCCAGCTCTAATCATATGTCTGAATCTTTCTGGTCCTACTAAGTGCCTATACATTTCTTATTTAATTTCCCACAAAATAATTTTTCTCACGTTTGAATTATTGAATGTAATCACTTATAGACAGGATGCAGGCTGCAATTCTTGGATACTAAATGCCTCATACAAATAGGTGCAGTTTCATTTGGCATTTGATATTCGGTTTCCTCTTAAAAATAACGACTGCAGTCACAGTTTACACTAAATTAATTTCTCACAGATTGTTTTTCTACTACTCTCATCTAAAATCTATGGGTATCTCTCATCACGCCTCTTCCTAAAGCAGAGGGAGCCTTTTCCTTCTTTCCTTTCCTTCCTCCTGTCTCACAGACTGGTAAATCTCTTGGCTCTTAGCATTGCTCAATAAAGTCCCCAAGCTGCACAAAAAGAAAATGTTGAATCTCAGTGATACTTTTCAATTCTGTTTTGGTATGTCCTTACCTGGGAGTTATTGTCTTATTACGTACACCAGTTTCTGTGGACTGAATACAAAACAGGTATACAAAAAACTCCTAACTGATTATAATTATAAGCTAATAATTATAAATATAAGCAAAACAATTATAAACATAAGCCAATACAATACCTTAAACAGTTTTTTTTTCACTGATTTATTGCACAGCAGCAATATCAGTGTATCAGTGCCAATCAAAAAGCAAAGCTGCATTGGAAACTGATATCATTAAGATTCCAGCAATGAAAGCAATAAAAACCACAGGCAAATATGTCAATGGATCCTTTAACCAAGCATTTCTCCCATATGTTGTATATATGTGCTTTATCTGTATTTGATGTCAGTCAAATATCTAGTCACACATCAACACGGCTATTCTGATCAGCAGCGATGAAAAGAATGCCACATAAGATGGAAACGAACCACGAGGCGATAACCATAAAGACATCACAGATGTTTAGTCTTTCAACAGTTCCAGTGTATCACATTCCTGAAAGTAGCCCATGTGTATCCCAAAGAGTGGATATCCGATTCATCAAATCCACCAATGTTTCCTCATTACAAATGAAAGACAAAACCATGGGCATAGTTGCCATGGTTTAACCCCAGCCAGCAACTAAACACCACGCAGCCGCTCACCCCTTCCCCCCCTCCAGCGGGATGGAGGAGAAAATCAGGAAAATAAGTAAAACTCATGGGTTTTACTCAGTTTAACAGAACAGAAAAGAAGAAAGTAATTATAATGATAACAAGACTAATAAAATGACATCAGTAATAGTAAAAAGATTGGAATGTACAAATGGTGCACAGAGTAATTGCTCACCACCCGCCGATCGACACCCAGTTAGTCCCGGAGCGGCGATCCCCACCCCCACC
>JANZLQ010000017.1:5946211-5956467 GCA_026212715.1 Elanus axillaris | reverse complement strand
TACTGAACCCAAAACACAGCACTGTACCAGCTACTAGGAAGACACTTAACTCTATCCCAGCTGAAACCAGGACAATAGTGAAAAGTATACAATTCTGAGACTTAATTATTCGAATCCAAATGAAATATAAGCAAACGACTGATAGATATTGGAAGACAAGATATTCCCCAAAATACACAGCGCCAAAGAAACATAGTACAAGGCAATCAGGAAAGATTTGCACAAATATCCAAACACAAAATCACCTGCATTATATGGTAAAGAAATAGCATAATTGATTAGCAAGTAACCAGTCCACAAAAAAAAAAAGATAGTTTACATAAATACAAATGAACATCTTGACACAGATTTCAGGGATGAAGATGTCTGTTAATGACAACATATAATATTAACACTAGCTGTGCATGCAATTTATGTATTCTGATTTATGTTTGCTCCCATTAAATATATGAAAGGGGTATTAGCGTAGTTGGTTCTTCTACAGTTTCCCAAATGTGGATGGTGAAAAAGAATAGCATAAAAAAAAAAAAAAAGATGTTTTGAACTGCCTCAGTATTCACTCTCCCACTATTGCTAAACTGAACAGTTCCTGTACATTGAATGCCTCTGTATTTAGATATGTAAAATCCACATATCTAGCATGAGACTCTTCTCTGCGGATATTTGTTCATCACTATCCCTAGCTCCTGATATTTTCACCACTCTTCTTCTCTATACCAATTTGTCCTTACATTTTTATATAGTTAAATCTGTAAACTTTGGTATCGTTAGATAAGACTTGGCTTTCTGCCAAGCTTTTACATTTTATTCCTTTAAGATATCAATTTCTCAAATCTTTGAAGTATCTTCTTACTCCCTAGAAGTCAGAGAACTTCTACCCCCACTATGATTCTGATTTTACTCTGGCAGGATTTTCATAAATGGCCACAAAACTCTGTCTATGACAAAATTAACAAAATAGTAGTAAAATTTGAATAAGCTGTGGCTTGCTCTATACTTGAGTCATTCAAACATAGCAGGCTTTTTTGCATTATTGTGGTAGTCTGCAACTAAGTTTTGTAAGAATTATTACAAATATATTAGTATTCTAGTTTTAATTTGGAGAAAGACAAATTATTTTAATATACTGCTATTATGGTTAGTAGGAAAACAGCTCAATATTGCTAATTAAGCTATTTGTCAGATCCTCTGTTTCAGTTTTATTATATACGTGGGCATTTTGGGTTTTTTTTCCTAAACCATTAGGAATATAAAAACAAATCAGGTAATGTTCTGTTAGTACACTATTTACCCCCAGAGTACACTATTATGAATGCAGTTAGCTAAGTACAGGGTCTGAAAGGATATCTTAAAATTTTAATTTACTCTAAATGTCTTCACACATGTAGCTTTTGTTGAGCATGCCACTGGAGCAGAATGTGGTTCCAGGTACATTAAATACACAGAAAAAAACGTTAATAATTTAGATTATCAGACAGCTATGGGGAAACAAGTTAATTTAATTTATTTTAAGAATTTTATAATAACTGTAGTTTCTGAAAGCTTGTTTGGTTGCATGTTTGTTTTTTTAAATAAAGAAGAAAGGCTCTAGAAAAAAATAATTCTATTTTTCAATATTGGGTGTTAGTCAATATTTTCTGTAGGCATGCATACAAAATGTTATGATGTAAATATCTATCAGAAATTTAGCTGTTTTCTCTTATATATTAGCGTCCGCATAATCATTCGGGTTAAAAACAAAACTAAACGCAAACACATTTGTAAAGTAGCAAAATAGGTGCATTTGTTTGTTTTTTTTTTCCTTAGTATAAGTTGTAGTGATTCCAGTGAAGCTTTGTTAGGGATAAATGTAGGATAAATGTAGCCAAAGATATAAGTAACTACCCAACTTCTATTAGTCTTAATGAGGTTGGCAAGGCTGATTTCTTGCACATCATACATAATACTTACTTCTAATGTTCTATAGTATACTCAATTAAATCAGGAAATAAGTTCAAAAGCAGCTGATTTACATGTTCAAGGTCAATTTTTATGCTTTGTCATCTGTTTTTCTTTTATATTTCACATGCTCTTCTATTACTTTTTCTTTTTTTAGATTCTTTCTAAATTATCTATAGACTTAAATATGACTTCACAAGTATTGTAGGAAACATATCAGCTTTTTATTGACACAAGGTATCTTAATATGTAGGTATATCATAAAAGGAAAATAGATAAAAAACCAAAGAAAGGTATTAATTTCAATTTGCTGTTTCACACTCACTATAGACTACCTGGAACACGGTTATGTATTCCTAACTTATGTATACCAGACGAAAACTTAAAATTTCTGAACTTGCATGCCAAAATTCATACAGAAATACCTAACATTTAGATCTGTGTCTATAGACAAGTCCATTAATTTCCATAAGAGCTCTACATTATTCAGTGCAGGATGACAGCATGCTGTATGAATATTTTGCACTTGTTGGTGTCTGTTTTTGAGCAAGTAAGTCTGTAGCATATTTGAAGAAGTGTTATTTTGAATACATAATAAGAAAACCCTATAGAAAATCCTACAAATTTCCACCAATGCAAATGGAACCTCTTTTGTCTACAGAAAAAATGTTTAACAAAGAATTGTTTCAACTGTTTAAAACCAAGAATAATTTAAGTCACTTTTTTCACTGTAAAGTTGCCATTCCATAGGACAGTTGCCTTCAAGAAATAATAGTACACAACAAAAAGTGTATTATAAAGGATGCAAACAATGGACTAATGTTCACAGTAAGTAAGCTGTAGATATTTTTAAAACTTGAATTACATTAAGGTTATGAATTGCTTCGGAGCTTGTAGGTACACACAGCTCTAAGGGAAAAAAGAATTATATTTCTAATGAACTAAAAAATTTAAGTTTAGCACTTATGTTATCTATGCGTTAATAACACTTGTTTGACCATTTTGTCATCTGGATGATTAAAGAAGGTAGGAGATTTCATCCTGAAGATACATGGTCAGGAGCCATTAATATTATTTGATTTTTAGGCAGAAAAAGTATTAAAGATGACAATTTTTTTCATGCAGCACATACCTATTTTTCTTTTTCGCTGTCCATTTTTGCTAGGCAATACATAAAAAAAACCCCAAGAACATTAATTTTTATATCACAGACTGACATAGTATAGAATCCATCTATCTGCACCTGACCCTTTTCTCATGGATATCAATGCCAGTGTGTTTATAGTCACAGAACACTAATATCCCTATGAAAATGTAGTGATTGGTAGTATATGAGAAAGAAATGAGTATGGGTTTGTGCATCCACAAACTAGCATAATTTAAAAAAAATAGTTCCTTGGGAAAAGTCTGCAAAAATTTCCCATTTAATCAATATGGTCTTCAATATCCTTTTTTCCTAAAAATCTAGATAGTATAGCTAGATTCAACACTTGTCAATAGTAAAAAACTTCATAGAGTGGATGAATTCACTCTACCATCCGCCCTTCTAGTCAGGTGCCAAAATGCCGAACTCACCTTACAGGCCCCTTGGAATTTACAGCAGCCCTAAGGATGGCAACAAACCCTGATGTAAAACCAACAGCTGATACTACTGCTCTCTGTCAATGGCATATCTTTAGCTATGCCTCATCCTTTTCTACCTTTTTCCATTCGGGCATCTCCCATATGTTAAATAATCAAAGTGATCTTACACTGCCAGCTCCACGCTGGATGAATGTGTCCAATTGGTGAGGACAGCCTTAGCTGCAGCTAACCAGCTGCATTAAGGACGTTGGTTTTTACTTATGTTATGTATTTATCCCTGCATTCCATTGACCTAAGCCATATAGGGAAGAAGTAAGAAGCAGAGAAGCAGATGTTTCTTACCTTCTCTTGAGAGACAGAAGGTGAGCAGCAGTATCAGAGTTCAAATAAATTTGCTTAACTTATTCTAGTACCATTGTCACAACCCTAGCTTTCCCCACATTTCATTTAATATACAAAACATCTGCAGACTGTAGATTTTTAATGCCCACCATTATCAGCAAAAATAAAATCATTGTAAACTATTAACAAAAAGCAATATAACATTTGCAGTCTTCATTTAAATCTCTCTACTTAGGTAGGAGGCAATTTACATGGTCGGCTGCTGTCAGTCAATGGGAGAGATTGATTGCTTCATCCATTTAAGACTTTATTTTTCCTATTGCCGTAGTCTAACCCCCAATTACATACAATTCCATTCCTTTTATAATGCTTTACTGTGGCTTTTTGGTGTATTTTTCCACTGATGCATGTTATATTTGTGCAAACTGATTTCCATAGTTAATCCCAAAGAGTTATTTCCTTAACACCCACTGGAATTTTATTCATTTCTTTTTAATCATATTTCACCTCTTTATTAACCCCTCCTGTTATTTATCTATTATAATCTACCTTTGTTCTAACTCGGCTTCAATGACTTGGACATGGATTAGTTTTCAGGATGCTTAATCATCTAATTAAGGCACCAGTTTAACTACAATGAAATATCCTTTGAAAGCAGTTCTTGTGTGAGGATTGATACAAAAAGTATCAATAAAGCATTATGTAACTTTGTTTAACCTCCATTCTGAAATTTAGAAACTTGTCAACTCTTCAGTTTGTATTTATTTTCATTAAATATTATCACTTAATTTTAAATGCTATTTGTTTGACTATACTCCATAAATAATGGCACCACCACAGAAAGTGGCTACGTCTGAGCAGTTCCATTACTTCAGTATCAGCAATAAGATGAGCGGTACACCTAGATAAGTACTCTGTCTGTCAGTCATAAAAAGCAGATGTCATACAGGCAGCAATTTGAAGGTCAGGGACTTCCTAAGACCAAGGTAGCTTATTTGTATTTAACAAATGACTACACTGTACACAAAAATAATAGTAGTCTAAGGCACCAAATCAGTCTAATTCTAGTCATTTCTCATTTGGTCGTAGCAACAAGTAATGCTATAACAGCATTTGCTGGTCTCTTTCTGCCTGCATTTGCAACTGATAAATCATTTGTCATGCAATGAATTCTTGCAATGCATTTTACAGGCCATAAAATGCAAAATGTTCACCAGAAATGGAAAAAAAAAAAGCCATACAGTTGACAGTGTCTTGTGGTATACTGCAATACCAATTTCTCCACCGTTCTTATTCAATTCCAACAATGCTGTTACAGTTGGATTATATTGTTAAAGGGTTAGATGATAATGCATAACTTTTAAATGCTACAGGTTAATTACAGTTAGATTTTCATAGCATCTCCGGGTGATAAAATTTCACCTGGTTTTACCTTGAAGTTGTTATGAGACAATATCCAAAACATTAAGGCACAGAAGTGTCAGCAAATCAGACGTCAGCACAAAGTGTGGACAGTGGCTTTGGTTTGAAAATAGACTGTTTATTCTTCTAAGATACAGCTTTCTTTAAGAAAGAATTCTTAGTATGTGAAACGCCAAGGATTCTTTTGGTTTTAACTCATTACTGAGAAAATAAGCTGGGAAAAACCTGGAAAAATGGGGACAAAACTGAACCAACCAACTCAGAACTATTTCAATTTGAAAATGAATGCCAGTGCTACCCCATGAAACTTTGAACAGAGCTGTATATTTTTAGACAGATTCACACATCCATGGTCTCCTGTGAGATATAGAAAATGATGTAAAAAGTGAAGGAAAACAATCTGCTTTGAGAGTATCAGATGAGCCATGTGATACCTATATAAAAAGCCTTTGAAAAGGCCAATTAAGAATATTTCATCTATTATGGAGAAGCAAGTGAGACCAGTCAGTGAAGATACCATTTCAATAAGCAGTTTATAAAATAATAATCCTGTAATAAGGAACTTCAAACCTAAGTCCAACTAATATAAAGAACATGTATCATGATGATGAATATATTGGATAGAATATAGAATTAAAAAAAAAGGATTTGTAAGCATAAATATAATTTATGCAGTATCCAAGAGCCATACAGAAACCTACCAGAAGACTCCAAAGGTATATAGTATGTATTTCACTAAAATAAAATTATAATTTAATTTTAATAATAGCATGAGACATACAGAGTTTAGAGTTTAGAGTCTGATAGATAATATTTATTCCAGTTTTAAGACTTACTATATTTGTAATGCCCAATAAAAATCCCAGATGTTATAGTAGGGTATACTGAAAAAGGTTTTGTGTCCTAAGAATCACACAGGATATTTATGTACAAATTTCTGTGGTAATGAGATACAGTTTGCTTTTGTGCCCAGGAGATTTGGTCCTTAAATTGTAGGACTTATAAATATTTTTTTCCATTTCTTTTTTTTTAACTCACAAGATTTTGTTTCCATGCTTTCTGAACTGTTCCTAAAATGAGTAGCTTATAGACTGAAATAAAACAGCTTTTTGTGGAGGAAAGAGATTTCTTTTTGTTAGTTTTACATGCCACTGAGTTTGCAGGAGGGAGGAAAAATGTTCCCAGAGTTGGACTACTTAAGTTTTTAGAAGGTAGATACCTTCTTTTATATTAAAATGCATCCATAAACATAAATACTAAAGTAATTCTTTGGGGAAATTAACCTACACTATAAATGCATCATTCTGGGCTGAAGATTCCTGTGGGTGTGATTGTCTTTGACTTTTTTGTTCTGTGCAATCCTTCACACCGATGTCAGGTGTAAAGGTATAAAAAGTTGGTCAGCACACTTACAGGATGTACAAAGAATACCTGTGGGTTGCAAGAATGTCTAGGAAGACGCAGGCTATTGAACTGCCTCATCCATGAATCTTTCCCTAATTACTTGCATAAATTACATTTAGCAAGGGAAATTCCTATCATATCACATTGCAATAGGAAAGAGCTTCTCGTTAGATTATCTTGCCATTCTCCCTTCCGCCCCGCCAACTCACACTCATGTATCACTGAATATATAAACAATTAGATCTAAAAAAGAAACGGCCAAAAAGAAGTGAGACACTGCAACAATTATAGCTAAGCCTCCATGTGGAGAGTTCTTCTTCCACAATCTCAAGGACAGATTTGGTAAAAGTGGGAAAAAACATCCTTCAAAATGAAGATAAAGAAACTGAGCCACGGTATCCATGGTTGGGCAGGATAAGAAGTAAATCGTGTTAAGTTATGTAAGTTGAAATCTAAGTTAAATCATTAGACTTTTAATAGAGTGAATGCTGCAAATGTTAGAGTATTCCTGTAGTTAGGCTGTAGGAAATGTAACCGTTTTTGCAAAAACTTTCATTAAATTGTGAATAGTGTTAAAATAAAAGCAGTGTCTGAAGGTGCTTTGCTATAGCTCTTCTACAGAAACTGTCATCTGCAAGTTACAGTCAATTGGATTTTGTGAGTGAAGACACAAAGGAAAGCATTACCATGATCTGACCAAAATAGACAGTGAAGTGCTGACAAAATGCTAGTTATAGATCCTATTTTGCATTACTCCCTTCCAGTCTTCTACTTTTATTATTTCAAGGGAGAAACTGAGTAGAGCCAGGAGTGATCAAGCCACAGAGGATCATCATTACTCCTGGTTTTGCACAAAACAAAATATGAAAATAGGTAGAGAAAACAGGAAAGGAAAATTAAAATATTTGTTTTGAAAATACATTTTTTTTTGTGTGGCTACCCAGAGGCCTTAAAGAAACAGTACTATTCTGGTACTGCACACGCGCTGCTAAAGGTACTGCAAACTAGCTTGGCCTGAACTTCTAATGTTGGAAGTTCCTCTGTTCCACTGACTGCTGAAGAACCTTAGAAATATTACTCCTTCCTCTAATATCCATTACGTCCCCAGTAAAGACAAATAACACCATTTGGGAACACTTTTTTACTTGAAACAGATGCCAAAGACATTGACATTTCCTGTTGGTATTTCTCACTAACAACTAATCTTGAGCCTGGCAACAGGATCTTGATATGGAGGGTCTTAATGCTAAACTTGCTGCAAGTGACAGATGTTAACCTTATTAAATCAACCCATTCACACAGTTATAGTTCTGCTCGTTGCAGCTTCATTATTAGTCTGTCTAGTTTGAGCCTAGATACAGTATCAACTGTCACTGAAAACTTATGCTGACATTTTGTAAATTGAGGAAGTGAGCGATAGACTGAACAATGAAGTTACAATATGTAGCTGGCATTATTGTATATTCTCAAAAAAAAAAGATGTGATAAATTGGAAATAATATATACTTTGATGCTGTTGTATTATTCCATTGCTTCTGTGCAAATATGCAAGCTAGCTTTATAGGTCACAATAATTTATAAGGTACATTTTTTAGTGTTTTTTTTTTTTTGAAGAACATAACAAAAGATCAACACCACTCTGTGTCTTAAACAGTGTGATGTTTAATATTCATACCAACTAATACAGTGAATGTCTATTTTCTTTTGAAAACATTTTACTTAATTTTACTTAGTTTTGAAATTTTTACTCAAACTTCATCAGTGACCTAAGTCCTGAAAAATAAAACAGAACAAACCAAGCAGGCAGAGTTTATGTCAAATTGTAGTATGCTAATTAATAGAGTCATAACGAGCTATGAAATTTACAGAGGAAGCTGTAAATTACTGTGTTCTGGACAGAATAACCTATCTGATGAATTAAAAAAAACCAAAAAAACCCAACTCCCTAACATCAGTTTCCACTGGTGCAAGACAACATTTTTTTTTTTTGGTGTGTTGAGTAGTGCCACTTATGTTGAGGACCATCTCATGTGTCGAGTAGTGAGATGAGACATCTCACAAGCTATGAGATGTTGAGTAGTGAGTGCCATAGATGTTGAGGAAGCCAGAAGCTTGGAGTTGTCTTGAAAAAAGAATGTGTTAGAACCAGGTTATTCACTGATACACATTTAGCATCTGCAGCTCTACAGAGCAGCTTGAACAAGAATGATCGTCTATATAGAGGAGGAAGAAGGGATTCCACTTGATCTCTACATTCTACAACTCTGCTTTTGAAACCAATGGTGTAACAAAACATTTTTAACAATGTATGACTAGTAGAATACAGTATTAATTACAGATGAAAGCAACTGAGTTTCTTCTTTGCCTATCATCACCATTAACGCTGAGATAATGTTAAACTTGAATATCAAAATGAGGTAAGAGGGTATCATAAGAATGTGAATACTCTTATACTCTTGAGAAGCAATAGACCGGAAAAGGACAAAAAGCAGCAATATTTCATATGGGACACAGTGAACTAGGGTTGCCTGGAAACCAGAAAGGCTAATGGATGAGAGCCACAGGAGGAGTATAAATGTGAAAATATAGTCATTGTAATCTGCTCCTATGTTCACCAGTCATGTTAATTAAACACTATCTAGGTTACTTTCAAGCATACCAATGTTTTTATGAGTTCCAGGTTTGAAAACACTGACATCAAGGAAGACGCCACATATTAATGTTTTCTAATGGTATAGTGCAATGAAAATAATTCCATCCCAATCAGGTCTATAACAAGGCAATTAGTGCTGATGCAAGACAGGATTTACAGAGTATTTGATGAATGGACAGAAACCTCATGCTAGTAGCCTTTTCACCAAAATTATTCACTGCATCTTGAAAATTCTTTTTGAAAATACAGGATCATTTTCCTTTGATTAATAAGCATGAAATTTAACATATGTTATCCATTAAAGGTTTGTTTCAGTGGACATCTTACTGCTTCCACAATTCTAATGCAATTAAAATACTATGTGGCTAAGGGGACAAAAAAAGGGAAAGAAACCTTTTGTATAGTTCTGAAGCAAGTGTACATATATTTTTCACACTTCTTTCCAGAAACACAAATAAGTACCTAAATATCAGGCTGATGAAATTCAGAAAAGAAATATAAGACTGAAGATTCCATTAACTGAAACCTATATATGAAAATAATTAAGATAGGGGTCCACCTGAAGCTAGTATGAACACATTTTAGTGCTTGGGTTCATCTAACTTCCAAAAGGAGAAACCAGTTCTAAAAGATACAAAGTTTTATGGTAAACATCAACCTTATTTTTTTTATTCAAAAATCTGCTCCAGCAGTAGCAATCTATGCTCTAATAAGTTCTCTACAGTTGATATGTTGTCACAGACTCTGCACAGAAGTTTTAATCATAGGGAAAATAAACATTGTGACCCCTATGAGATTAATAATCAGGTAAACATACATGTGCTTGTCCTGGTTTGAGCTGGTACAGTGCTGTGTTTTGAGTTCAGTAGGAGAAGAATGTTGATAACACTCTGATGTTTTCAGATGCTGCTAA
>JANZLQ010000017.1:5918006-5929944 GCA_026212715.1 Elanus axillaris | reverse complement strand
CTGGAGCATCTCCTCCCCCTCCTTCTGCACTGACCTGGGGGTCTGCGGAGTTGTTTCTCTTACATGTTCTCACTCCCTGGCTGCCGTTTCTCCCCCCATTCCCCAACTTTTTTCCCTTCTTAAAATGTTATCCCAGAGGCGTTACCACTACTGCTGATGGGCTCGGCCTTGGCTGGCGGCGGTGGGTCCATCTTGGAGCCGGCTGGCATTGGCTCTGACAGACATGGGGGAAGCTTCCAGCAGCTTCTCACAGAAGCCACCCCTGGAACCCCTACCAAAACCTTGCCACAGAAACACAATACAGAAGTTCTAATTAAATGTAATTTAAATTAAAAAAAAACCGAGCAAATTCATAAGATCTTCAAAGTATTCTTTGTAAATAAAGTCATCAACAGTTAAAATAAGCACAGCAAGCACTATTTTATTGTAGTGGAGCTAAAGCTAATTATTAGATAGAGTGATTAGGAACTGAATGGGGAACCTCTGTTATATGAAAAAAGTCATTTGAAAGAGTACTGCTAAGGGAATACTTTCAAGAAAATAAATACTAGTTTGTATCAGTGAATGAGAACATTTAGTTCTAAATTAAAGTTGAAATGGAATGTTTTTCAGCATGATAGCTTCATGGCGGTAATTCTGTTAAGTGTGACTAGATAATTAGGAAACTAATATAAATAAATACAGAAATAAATCAATAAATACAGATGGTATATTTTATTTACCAAGAATTATGTTCAACTCCATTGAGAAAAGAAATATTTAATTTATCTCTAGTTTTACTGGAAATACCTGTAAGTTAAGATACTAACATTTCTGTGTTGCCTCTGAAAACAATATGTTTTCCTGTACTGATCTTTTATCATAGCAATATATTAGAATTTAAGACACAATTTAAAAAATGTTCCAAATTTCAGTTTCTTTTTTTTTAATAACAGAATGATAAGCTCCCACATTCCTTGATTTTGGTGTATTTTACATACTTACTGACTATATTTCTGACTCTCTGCCTATTTTTTTACTGTTCAACTTGTGATTTACATTCTCCTCACCTCCACAAGTACTCTCAAGAGCTTCTACACAATGCAGCTGCTGGGTGGGACAGATGTACTCTATTTCTAGTAACATGCTGAGAATAAAAATGATTATTTGTTCATTAACTTTTCATAACCTATTTTTCAAAATTTACTTTCTCCACACCTTCTGAATTTTTTAGATCTTGTACAGCTTGTCCAATAAATCAGGCTTAGTACCTCCTACAAACACCACTGAAGCATAGCCCTCCAACTGGTAAAATTGTTGGCTTCATTCTTTACATGAAGCTACATAAGACTGGAGTTTCTTTTGTTTTTTAAATAAAAGAATACAGAAAGATTGCTACTGTATTTCTCACTAAAAAGAAATCAAATTTGTAGTCACACTGCATTTTCAAAGTTTATTCTTTTTTACAAAATAAGCTAGGTAAATCCATGTTGACCATGTCTATTAAATAAAAAAGAAACTAGCTTTCACAATGTTAGACACCAAAAACAGCCATTAAAAAATTCAAAAGAATTTCCCAGCTGCAGATAACAAAATCCAGTATATGCACAACACGAATAATGCAGTACTGTATACTTTACAGGACTGTTTTTTTCAGCTTAAGCATTCTTAAACAAAGTCACATATGAACACAAATACAGTTGCCGGCACCTCTCAGTATGTTCAGTGTAGAGGACTCCGCTTGCTCTTTGCAGATGAGCAATACTTATCTGTACTGATTGGGGTGTCATCATGAAACCAAAATGCTTTGTGTGTGACTATCTCTGTGCAGCAAGATACCTTAGTGAAGAAACAACTCCCTGCCACACACAAGGCCATCAACCACTTGTTATAGGCAAGGAATTACTAGGTTATTGCTGCACTTCCACAGCTGAGTGTTTCCAAAGCAAAACATGCTCCTTCAGACCTAGCAAGTATTGACAGACATTAACATGGCCGTCTATATTCAAGCCACATATAGAAAGTCAGTCGGTTTTGGTTGTTCAGAGACTGCTCTGGGGCTGAGGCCATTGGCAGCTTATACCAGTGGTTTAACGTAGAAAGCTATAAAACGTTAAAACAAAAGACCCTCGGGGGAATATACTCAGACATTAAACACAAGGTGTAGAAAACCAAGCACAAGGTGGAACACTCTCCAGCAGACCTGGTGGCAACCAGCTGGTGTGAGAGCCACGGCCTCCCAGCCACAAAATTAGACAAATTCCTACTAGACCTCTAATGTCTCAGGGAAAGCTCACCGAGGTCAGACTGCCTTGTTTAACACTGAGGCCAGGAAACTCCACACCACTGTGTACTTTCCTAGCCCCCTATTTGCTACGAACTCATGTTCTGGAAAAGGTTCTTGTTTTTCCTGTGTGGATTCTGCAAAGATCTGCTCTTGATCTGTTTATCTTCATTTCTTAGTCCTCTAAGGCCCTTTAAATGCCCTGAAGGACAGCTGGACTTGCTTTATACTGGTAAATGGAAAAGTGCAGGGAGTAAGACTCCCAGAACGAAACATTCTCATGAAGGTACCTTGCCAAAAATGTATCCCAAGGTAGAGAATTCCTTTGCTTCAGTTGTCTGGAGACTTCTGCTACCTGTCTTGAAGTGGACAAGTTTTCATAGGATTCATTGGGCACAGCTCCTCTATTGGTTTTGTTAGAATTCCTGACGAAGTTTGATCACAAGAGAGGCTGTGGCAGTCAGTGCTCTGGGTTGGCAGGGGGGAATATTAGCCAGTTGTTTACTTGATAAACTCATAGAAAACACAAACTCGCATCTATGATGCTTCTCTATACTGCATTAAGGGGTTTCCATCCAAACAAAATTCTTGCCCTATCCCTCAGGACATGTCTACACCTCAAAACAAACAAACCAACCAACCAAACGCTGCATCAAGTGACATGGAGACCAGTGGGACCATTTCACCGAGCTTGCGTTACAGTGGTAGGAAAATAACAAGCAAATGTCTGCTACTGTAAGGCTCTTTCCTTTTTCACAATTTTAGTTTGTAACAAAAAAAAGATAATGCAATTTGCAAAGGATTTGGAAAAAAAATCAAGAATAACTAAAAAAATCAGATACCGTTTTGTGAAAAACTCAAAACAATTGATCACTTTATATTATCAAAGAGGAAGTTGGAGGCTTAGTTGGTAACAGCTTGTAAGCCCTTACTGGAGTCTGATAACAGCTCTTCAGTCTTGTAGACAAAGACAGAACAGGGTGTTATGGCTGATACCTGAAGCTACCCTTATGCAAGCTTGGAAATAAGATGCTTGGTTATAATAATAAGGATAATTAACCATTGGAGCAGATTACAAAAGACTCTGAAGGACTGGAGAACACAAAATCGGGGATAGATGTAACTTTTTTTTCTGAAAAATATGCTCTTCTTCAAACAGACAATTTTTATGGTTTATTTTATGCAGATCACAGCTGTTTATTAGAATGGAAATGTCTTGTTTCTAATTATGAATTTCATATCTGTTGCCTGAATTTATCAGATCATGATATCTTAGCAAAAGTGTAGATCAGTTCTGCATTGGAGACTCAAAGAATACAGGTGGTTTGGTTTGTTAATAAAATCAGTCATAGCTCTAGAATAATGAGAGGAGAAAAGTTGTCCATATTTGTATCAATGGACGTTATGCTTCATATGCCAGGTTCTTACTAAGAAAAGCCCCAGGAAAAAAGTGGATGTAA
Organism: Elanus axillaris; assembly: GCA_026212715.1. Taxonomy (NCBI): domain Eukaryota; kingdom Metazoa; phylum Chordata; class Aves; order Accipitriformes; family Accipitridae; genus Elanus; species Elanus axillaris. Next base: position 5,926,221 of record JANZLQ010000017.1, on the reverse strand, counting down.
GCTGTATAAAGACTTCTAAATAACGTAAAAATGCTCTTGTTCTATATACTTTACTTTGAACAAATAGGAAGCTCTTATTATAATTCCTGAGAATTTTCTAAGTTTCTGAAAAGTTTCTAAAAGTTTCTGAAAAAATATCCAAATTTGGAAAAAGCGGGAGCTGCAAACACTTTAAAACATTTTCATATCAAACAAATAATCTTTCTTTTCAGTCTTCTGAGAAACATTAATATCCTTAATTTTTTTTGAAAGGATAGATTCTCCTTTGGTATAAAGCCAGTGATTAGTCTCTAAAATTTGACAATGACTTGAGATTCTCCCAGTATAGAACCATTTAAAATGTGGATAAATCCCAAATATAAATAAAACTTATTAATTCAACTCTCAAGTCTATGTAGATTTTCAGGGCTTTACTGTTACTTACTGCACACAGAAAAATTAACATTTTTAAGTGCTTCATCTAGCCCAATGGGATTGCAGTGGATTGGTTTCAAACACAGCAGCTGAAGCAAACACACTACCCATATTTTCTATTACCATATTGCTACCCATGGGGCAGTGTGCTAATTCTAAATATTTCTTGTGAAAACCTGTACATCAGTTTCTAAGAAACCAAGATTTCTCTTGATAGTTGCCCTCTGCTGAACAGTTGAAACCCATGGCTTTAGAAACTGTCCTAGTAAATAGTGCCAAATTCTGGGATCCCACACCTTCAGTGCTAAATACATGACTTGCTACTTCAAAGTTTCTTTCAACAATGAAGATATAAAAGAATTGGTAGAATGAAGTCTTCTCATACAGTTAGTCTTTAGATCTAGGTTCTGTATCTTAAAACTAGAAATCCTGTTGTTACCCCAGGCTGTACATTATAATTTAGACCTGACTGCAGCACAAATCAACGACAGATGTCCAACATCCATCTGAAGAAATGATGAGATGGAGAATTCAATGTCAACTTCAAAATTTGCTAAAACACTTGCTAAAGCCATTCATTCTTTCAACTGTGGCAACAGATTCTAGTTCTTTGTCTTAATCATGCCTTCCTTTCTTAGTTTAGCTAGGTATGATCCAGTACTTGGTCCATGCAGATGTATTTGTATGCTCTAAACCTTTACCTCTGAAACTGCTTTCTGGTAAGACAAGCATCCATTTTTGTATCATCTTTTAGTTCTTTTTTAATTACCTATCTAGTTTTGAAACGTTCTTTTACACCTGTGAACAGTCTGGCTCCAGTCTTCTAGTTTTGGTTTAATGCTGTTTTATGCTCACTTCTTTAATACTCTTACCAAAGGTCTGTTCATTGCAATACTGTACTGAGAAACATGTCATAAGGATTCACGCGACTGGCTCAGGCATCATCCTCTTCTGCTACCAGTTCCGAGCTTATGAGAACAAGCATTTTTCATACCAGTTGAATTTTTGGCCTCGTTTTTTTAATTTGTCAGTCTATCATTAAGCTAATTTATGACATGAACACATTATTGGATTGAAATGAAATTCACTGCATATGAATGTTAGAATCCATAAAGCCGTTATTTGGAGGTCAGTCTCTTCTACCCCTTTCATACATGGGCTGCACATGATCTACAGAAGTTCTTTACTCTTCCTTCCTTTATCTTTCCAGTATATTTTTATATGACCTTCTTTAAGTACCCATCATGGCTGAACAAAAGAGCAATAAATAGGAATACTGGGAATGACATCACAGTAGTAAGTAGAGCTTGTCCTAACATCTTCAAAAAGACAATATCAAAAGGACATTTTAGCATTCTTTAAATATTTCTAAAATATAGGCTGGCCATAAATGTTAAACTAAAGTTTCGACCTCAGAAACAGGAAGTGCTAAATGGTGATTTTTAATGTTTTCACCTTTTTTTTCTAAAAATACATTTACATTTTTAGAAGCTTCCATAGGAAAACTGCTGTCAGTTATATTTATTGTTTTCTATTACCAAAGTGGAATGCTATACTTCAATCTATCAAAAATGACCATTTTTTCAAGGTAGATAAAACAAGAATTTTCCCCTCCCCCATCAAGAGTGAAGATGAGTAAATAGGGATGTTTATGGTCTTAAATGCCATATCCAAGCACTATTTTCAGTCTGAGAAACTGAGATGCAGCCCTCAGTCTCCTGTAGAAATTGCTAACATTACATGATGTACAGGAGGAAGAGTCTTGAGCAATTCCTATGGTACAACTACTAGAAGAATATTCAAGTTGCAATTTGGTGGGTTTTAAACTAAAAATTATTCAAATTCATTCATTCCTTAAAAAATAATAATAATTAATTCATCTGTTTAAACAAGATTTAAACTAATTAAAATGGGTCCATAAACAATGAATGAAGAAAAAGTAAAAGATTTTATCTATCTTTAAATATATCTTTACAACTGCTAAACTCAAATCATCTTTTTGTTTATGTTTGCACAATGTTGGAAGATATACTGCTATACTACTACTACTATTATTTCTTACAGTACAAGAAAGATAAATATAAACCTCTAAAATATTTATTTTTCAGACTCGGAACATACGCTTTGGCACTGATATTTTTGATACTTTTTTTTCCCAATAAGGACTAAAGTCTGAATAGTACAAACAGCACCAAAAAAATTTTACTTTGATACAAGACTTAGCCCCATGAGAAAAAAAAAATCAGTCTTGAGTACCTGTATTCTTTTTGCTCAAGTCAAGCTCCCATGGGCTATAGTTGCAGCTGAAAGAAAAGCTAAAGGAGCTATACAAGAAATGAGGACCACAATATTAGCAAGCACTTGCACAAATCTTGTCTGAAGATACTTGCTACTATGACATAGCAACCCTGTGAATAAAGCACGTGTAAAAGCCAGATTTTAAAGTGGTGCTCCATTTACTTTCATCATGAGGCATTCCTTTCTTTTCATTTAATATCCCAGATAATGCACAAAACTTCTCATTTCAACATATGTAGCTGCAGTCCTACTGACTAGATTCTTTAAATGCACACCAGTAATTCAGTCTCAGAGCACAGTGAGAAATAAGAGCAGTTGATGGCATAATTAAAAAGCTATGTCAACTTTTATGTACCAGTGGGTCAAGCTAAAGCTGGCATTCTTTATTCTTGAGTGCTCAACTTTGTAATATTAATGATATTTTCATGTACACAGAAAGATGACAAATGGCACTCCAGTAAATCTGCATATATGCTCAGCTAGAATGTATCTTACTTCTGTTTCAGTGTGTATTGTAAACTACACTGCCTTCACTTCAGTCAGCTAAAAAAGACTAGATTATTGTGACAACATAACTAAATACACAATTTATACCCCTCATTTGAAGTTATTTAAAATAATTTCCATGGTACTTACTATATATTTCTTTGAAATTTGGTCCTCCTGTTCTAATTTCAAAATAGGGGTTTAAAAATGAATACTTTCTAAGAAAAGTGTGGATTTTGTTTTGATACAGAATAATAACTGAAATTGAGCTTTTCTTTCAATACCTTATCTATAACGTCCAAAAGCTCTGAATACAAAATAAAACCAAATGCTTGGTCTCCTCCAAAGGCAGGCGATCATGTATCTCTACATGGGATTTTGTACAAATTTAACATTACAAAATCCCACTGTGTTAGTCAGATCTTCACATCATATTTTCCTGTATTGTTTCTAATCAATAGATTTTGTAAAGAAATAACAATTGTCCTAATATAAGTTCTCGGTTTCTTCTCGGCCTGAAAAACTTTCATCTCTCCTGCCCCTTTTATCTGGTTTATTAAAAGTGGGATGCAATTATTTGCCAATTTTATTAGCAAAGTGAACAGTTTTTCAGTTAATATACTCATCAGCTACAAAGCATCCAATGTATAAAAAATAATCATTATTACTTCTGGGTTTAATTTTATTTTAGATGTTTTACATTTGAAATTCATACTCTTCACTGCAGTGCTGCTGCAAGCTTGGCTAAACTGTCAGCAAAATCCTTGTGTTTTCTTTTTATCCACAGCAAATTGCCTTCCCTGCCAGTTGTCCTCTCCCTTGCCTACTTGGAAGATAGGAAAAAACAGGAACCATATCTCAGTCACTGCTCAGTCACATCATATCTAAACTTTCTGTGCTGTAACTATTGCTTTAAAACATCAGAGATATAAAAGAGCACAGCATTTTCTAAGTGCAGACCTCTGCAGAAAACCCATTAAGTCCAATTGCTAGCCTATTGTGCAGATATCAAAAGAAAAAAGAGTAGCCATCAATAAACACGTTATTTAAATTCAATTTAACATTCTTTTAGAGTCAAAGAAATAATCAATGCATTCTGCGTGCTAACTAAACAGAGATACCAGGGGCCAAGGTATTTATTAACTCTAAGAACAGTTCATTGACAGGTTTATTCTGAGCTGATGTAGATTACAGCACTGGGCTCAGCAGAAGAACCATGCAAAACTAACAGGCTGTTGGCCAAAAAAGCTTGTAGTGGAATTTCAAGAAGAGTTTTCTGGAGGAATATGTCTACTTCTGTATATCTTGTTGAAAAAAAACCCAAACACCTTACTAAAGAATGTTTTAGTTGTTTTGTGCTACATTACAGTAGTTTTCAGTTCATCCAGGAAAAAAATAGACTGATATTCACACTTGATTCTTACATCCTAAAAATCTATCCTTCTTTTAAAAAATAGTGATTAATTGCTGAGATAATATTATTTGCTGTTTAACTTGCTGGAAAGTAAGAATGCATTCAACTGTGCTAATTCCTACCAAACAGGTTTTCATATGCTCAAATATTTGAAAACATATGTTTAAAAAAATGACAATGAAATAAATTCTACTGTATCTTTAAGAAAATTACAATAGCTAGTATTACAATTTAATGTGTTTTAAATTTCGCATAGAAAACCACAGTACATCAGAAAAGACCAGTCTGGTAAATTACCATCCTTCACCCTCAGTGGGAAAAATGCCAATGTAGCTTTGATACACAATGAGGTGTTTTCTTTCTGATATTATTCCTAAACTGGGTACCAGCAACAACACTAAAACTTGGCTTAAGCTGCAGGGAATAATCGTCTTTTCATTTTCCAGACCGATCTAATATTCCCAATACCAATGTCTGTAAATTGTGATTTGCCCAGATGATCTGAATCATAATACTTCTTCAATTTCATAACTTCTCTTCATATTTATGTGCACACACATGCTCTCAGCAAGATTGTCTTTATTAATCTTTTGCATTCTCACATGGTAACACAGACCTCCACAGATATATACATTAATTAACTCCAGTTTGAATTCCAGATTTTTTAAGTTTTCTTTTTTGTGGAAAAATCAGGGAGTAGATGCATTTTTTTTTTCAGAACTACTGTGATTACTGCACACAAATCTAGAATCACTGCTAGGGCTATATGGCAAAAGGGGGGGGAGGGGGAGTGAGAATTTAACCTAAAGTTCCGAAAATCAAAATATCTATAGGTTTTGCCTTGCTGGGAAGCCACACTTGAGGCTGACTGCAATGGACAGGTAATGTGTAAAAGCAAGAAAAGTAGTGATTCATAAATAACTCTGAGAAAATTTCTAACAATACCTGAATACACTGGTATGAGCTGTTTCATCATTAGAATCTATTTTTCTGAATCTAATCTCAAGGATTTGGGGAGAAAACAAAGCTAACAGTATAAATATTCTAGAACAATGGAACAGACCTAGTAGAAGGAAATTTTAAGAGCACACTGAATCCCCAGGATTAGACAGTCTGGTTAGAAGATAGTAATGCTAATGGTCTTTTAAGCAATCCAAGCTCTCTGTTAATGTATTTAAACCTTGATCACATACTTAATTTTAAAAAATCTAGTGCTTTTCATGTTATTTTAAATGTGGTGGAAAATTATACTGCAGGTCACAGTCCTTCCTTAAGCGAGTTCTCTCACTCTTATGTTCCTGTCAGTTTGTGATGTGGTATGAATCAAGCCTTTATACCTCTTCAGCACAGTAGGCTGTAAATTAATAGGTGCAAAGCAAGCAAAAGTCTTCTGTGAATTAAGCATCACTTTACTGGTTCTGTACTTCTCACTTCATACACTGTGCACATGTTGGTGTTAACAGCTAAGTGGTCGCTGTGCCTTTACAGCTAACACAGGCAAAAGATTACATTAGTTTAGTCAGTACTGCTAGCATAAATTAAATTTACCATCCTATTTATTTTAGTGTCAAAATCCTTACAAAAACTTCCAAATACTTTTATGCATGCACATACTTATAGAAATATTTATATGTATCTTATTTAGCATGAAGATACTACCAAATATAAGCAATGCATTTCAGATACACTTTCTTTAAATACAAGCCTAAGAACTTTTGCAAGATTTTTATCTGAAGTATTATCATAAACTAAACATATTTACTAAGTGAGCCTTAAATAGATTTGCCTTTGCATCAGGACTCTACCAACATATTTTTTTTAATTAGATTATTTCCATCACCTCCATCTCTGAACACAGGATAAACATATAATCCAAAGGAAAGCTGTGGTCCAAAAGGAAGAATGGGAATGTATTTTGCTACACTTACCCCTGAAGCTCTCAGAAGAATTACATACATATTTCAGCACTTGCCGTCATTATATGGGTCAGTATCTGGGTAAAGACTACAGGATGCTGACAGAGCTACCGGGTATTTTACCAGGAAAGAAGAGAGCAGACCAGGCTTTGCTGCTGCCTGACACAGCAAAGGTGAATGTACCAAACCAGTCCTGTTTGGGGAGAAGAGGAAAGGAGACAGGCTATGCTTGCTGGATCAAGGCGAGAACATTAGTGACGGTAGAATTCCTGTGGGTTTAACATGGTTTTGTTCACTCTGTGCCAGTGGGATGGCTGCCCTGAGTACACTTCCCAGGCTTATTTGGGGTATAATCCTGAAAATGTTCTCCCAACCTAAAGCACTAAATTCCCCCATTGCTACTCTGAACTTCAAATTTTCCCAGCCCCTCCAACCCAGACTGAAGATGTTTCCAAAACCTTACCAACTCTTTAAAATCTGTCATACTGTCCCCAATATATCCAAACAAAATTCTTCCCATGTTAAATTCATTCTTGTCTCCCAACTCAAAGCCCTCATTCCCTCCATCATCCCCTTTCTTCCAGCACAATGCCAGCAACTCAGAGATCACATACAACTTCAGGTTGTTACACTTCAGCTTATTTTTGAAACCACTACTTTTACTCTTTTTTCTTTTCTTTGTTATGGTCATTTTAGCAATTAGAATCTGAAGGTGCTTCACTGCAACTAGCAGAGCTCATCTCCTTATATAATATATACTGTATTATTTAATACACACTTAAATAATAAAACAAACAAAAAATAACACACATTCTTCTGTATCAAAAGAATTTAAAAGGAAAAAAATGCCTTTAAGATGCTGAAAGGAGAAGGAAGACAATGTCCAGAATGGGAGAAAGAAATGTAACCCTGTCTTAAAATAACTATTTCTTTGCAGCTTTGCTTTCTTATCAATAACAGTCAGGTTTCATCTTTCCTCCTATAGAAATATTAGGGAGGGAGGACTGTTCACCACCTGTCTCATCCATGTTGTTTTTTTCTTTATATGGACTCCAAAGGTACTGAGCACTGTTCATTGTATTTTCCCAAGTCTGCTAACAATTTACTTACAACTGTGGATAATTCATTTTTTCAAGTAGGCATTTGAATGCCTGCAGAAAATCCATTTTGGAACATGATGATTTTGATAAATATAGCAAAGTACAAGATACATCACTGATGAGATCAGCTTATTAATCCTTATTATGGGAAAACTGTAGGAGTGAAGAAGCTGTTTATCTGCATATGTTTGGGTATAGCAACTGATATGCCAAAGAACTGGATGTAGATACTGATTTAACACATGCCATTTCCCACGCAGGGGATTTTAAAAGACGCTGGAAAGCAATACTTTAAGAACTAGAGTATGCCAATTGCCTGTATGACATGTTTAGTATACATAGCTGGCATCCTATGCAAAACACTGTGCCTATTTTCTTTCTATATTCCCTAATCTGTGAGTGGGATAATCCTTTCTGAGAATATGCTTAACACTTCTGAGACCAGTGAGATATTCACTCCAAGATTACAGAACTCTACAAGCACTCCAGTTCAGCATATTGTTTGCAAACTTTTTATACACCATTTTGACTATGACTACACCACGACTGCCTTTTTTTTCTTTTTTTTTTTTTTTTTTTTTTTTAAG
>JANZLQ010000017.1:5905307-5917906 GCA_026212715.1 Elanus axillaris | reverse complement strand
TGTTTGCAAACTTTTTATACACCATTTTGACCATGACTACACCACCACTGCCTTTTTTTTTTTTTTTTTTTTTTTTAAGGCTTGGGAGGTATGTTTTTCAACCCTTAATCTCCTAGAAACCAAGGGAAAAAGGACACAAAGGTCAGCTAAAATGTGTCAGTGCTTATTTGGGATAAGCTTTACCAGATTTTAACCTTAAATCATGGAACCTGGCAGCAAATGCTGAGGGAGGATGTAGAAACAGGACATGATAGTGGGAGGGGAAGGGAAGGGAGCAGTGGAAGCAGAGGTGTTGCTAACAGAAGATAGCTAGGAGAAACCAGGAGAAACAAGCATCGCCGCCAAAGGCAGCAACTGACAGGATTCAGAAAATGGGGAAAAGGTGTATTCCACTGAGTCTTTTAAAGAGACATGGCATTTGCCATATTACTTATTTTAAGGATTCCTCTATCCTCTATTCAGTTTGCTCTATGTGAATGCCTACTGATGACGTGTGCTAGCAAGAGTCTGAACAAAAGGGGTATGGAAGAACTCAGCAAAATTATTTTTCATGAACAGAACTCTAATTCTCATAAGGTAAATAAAGATATTAATTGAAAATACCTAATATTCTGTCTCAATCACTGTATCCTTCAGTCTTACAAAGCTCTTCATACAGATACACCTTCTACCTTTCTTGCTCATCTTAAAAGTATCTTTGTCTTTCCAATGTATCTTGGGGGTTTGGAACTGTGTAGTGTTCTATAGTAAGTCAATTTAAATTTTTGTGTTTCTATATATAATTGATAAATTGGGTACAAGTGCTAAACATCATTAATGCTGATTTGAAATGTGATAGACTATGGGATATTTACACAGTAACTGGAAACTTTGCAACACAAAAATCAATAGAAAGAATTTGAGGGTAATTATACAACTTCCTTTCCTGAATAAAAATGAAATGTTCAAGGTAGGTCAGATGGACAGAAGCTTATACTTATTGGATTCCATTTCCTAATCAAAACAGGTAAAAAGGGAAATCCAGTTAAGAGTTAGAGAAATATCAGAGCTTCCAAAAACTAGTAGACAGCAGAAGAACCCTTTACCAGCATCTCCAATACAAACATAGAGCTTTGCAGAGTTTCCCTAGTGACATAAAAGGGAAGACTGTCAGAAAGTCTCTAAAGAGGCTAAAATAAGTAACTAATTACAAATAAATAAATAAATAAAATCTAATAGTGTTCTCAAATGAAAAAGCTGGAATCTAACAGCCTTCCTCTCATTGCATGGTCATGGCACATCCTTTCTCATCTGATGGAGAAGGAAAAGAATATAGAATCTTATATTGCCAAGCATATATCACAAGCCCTTTACTGGTGTATTAACAACAACTTTATTGAAGGTGCATCCACAAGCAATACATCTTTTCACAGTAAACCAATAGATGGTGCTCTTTAGCTGTAGAATTATGTAATTCTGAGCTAAATATTCAGCTCATATCTATGGAGCTACTGCCATAGCTGTCTATCAAAAAAGTGATTTAGACCACTCCATAATCTCATGCATTACTTTGCTACAGACCTCTCACAATGAGGGTGGTAAGATTAAGACAGATCTCTATAACCAGGACAGGAAACATACACATCAAAATACTACCATTTTGAGCTATTACTAAGTGCTTGGACTGGTGTATTTATCTAAGAAACACAAATTAGTATTATGACCCAGCTATTATAACAGTTATTCATTAACACAGAAATAAGAAGTGAGCTTCAGATGACTTCAGGTACTTTTGTCAAATTGTATGCCAAGATTATAGCAATTCATTATTGCTGCTTCCAAATCACTCTCACATCCACATACATTTCCTACATTTTTATGGCCTTTCACTAGGATATTGATGTGATTTATAAGGAAGTCAGAATAATCTTAAAAGTATTTTTAAATAGTATTAGGAAATTAATTTGGACTAAAACGTATGAGGTGTAGTTCATTCTCTTGTATAGGCAAATACTGACAAAAGCTCGGAGGATAATAATTTTAGGTGTAAATCAAAGCACAGACAGATAATATCAGTATTGTAAGGTAAAAGAGGAAAATATAAATTTTAGAATATGTTCAATATTAAGATTCCAAGTTAAATAATAATTGCAGAATTATTCTTAGCATCATAATCATCTTTCATGCATACTGTAAGAGTCTAAGATAAATTTTGTCAAGTAGGTTTTTATTCTTGCAAAAGTTGTGGCAAAGCCACATTTACATGAAAAAGCCTGAATCAGGCCTATCATGGATGTCATGTGAATTGTGCAGCTTGACGTAACCTGTAAAAAATAAAATACTCAGTCCAAATTAACCAACCAACCAAACAAACAAACAACAATAACAACCAAAAAAACCAAACCAAACCAAACAGAATCTTCAGTCTCAAGGAGGAGTCCTGGGAAAGACTCATTAAGATATTTTCAAAAGGATGCTTTCCCTAAGTGATAGATTCCAGATTTTACTTCAAAACCATGTTCATTTAGCCTGGACTTTTAAGATACTTCTTAACACTACCTCTAGATCCAACCTTGATTTAATTTTAAGTACCACCTAACTTAAGATGAAGACCAAAGGGATATGTTTGGAAGTATTTTAAAAGTTATATGTAATGTTCAGAAATTAGGCACAAAACCTATTTTTTTTCCAGTTCTAATAATTAACAACAGAGGAGCCCTTCAGACTCAAAAGATCCAGTCATTAGGTGGACTTGGAGATGGACTCCAGACATAGCAAAGAGGCAGTCTTTCTGTTATGCTCCCAGAAGTACTGTTCTTGGCATTGATTACCAACTCAAGATAAATATGGTTTACATCTAAAACTCCCTTCTGTAATAGAAAATTAAGCAAGTGATTCAAATTCAAAAAGCTTTCTTTCATCTACATTCTAAACAATAATACTTTTACCTCCTCCACAGATTAAAAAGCCTGTTCTACCTGCTTCACATTTATTTTGCAAACACCGACATTCATCTTTTTAAGCCTGTTGACACTTATATTGATTCAAAACAGGATTAAAAATGTGGTCATCTATATATACACATCTATTCAAGATCCAGAGCCATATAACTGCTCTTTAATTAGGAAAAAAAAAATTGAATAACTTTGGACACTCTAATTGTATCATGGATATAAAATAAATAGTAAGGTTATGTCACCTGAATGTTTTATAAACTAATTACATTAGGATGGACTGTGTGAATGATTTTCAACTAATCTTTTAAGAATAAGAAAAGGTAAATAAATCTCTTCTTCTTTTTCAATGCACTGGAAAATAAACCAATGATATCCTTCTGTAAGAAGGTGACCCACTTAGCGGATGAGGGAAAGGCTGTGGATGTTGTCTAACTAGACTTTAGTAAAGCTTTTGACACTGTTTCCCACAGCATTCTCCTGGAAAAACTGGCTGCTCATGGCATGGACAGGCATACACTGGGTAAAAAACTGGCTGGATGGCCAGGCCCAAGGAGTGGTCATGAATGGAGTTAAATCCAGTAGGTGGTTGGGCAAAACTGGTGTTCCCCAGGGCTCAGTACTGGGGTCAGTTCTCTTTAATATCTTTATCAACGATATGGATGAAGGGATTGAGTGCACCCTCAGCAAGTTTACAAACAACACCAAGTTGGGTGGGACGGTTGATCTGCTCGAGGGTAGGAAGGCTCTACAGAAGGATCTGGACAGGCTGGATCAATGGGCCAAGGCCAATTGTACAAGGTTCAACAAGGCCAAGTGACAGGTTCTGCACTTGGGTCACAACAACCCCATGCAGTGCTACAGGCTTGGGGAAGAGTGGCTGGAAAGCTGCCCCACAGAAAAGGGGTGTTGATGGACAGCTGGCTGATTATGAGCCAGCAGTGTGCCCGGGTGGCCAAGAAGGCCAACGGCCTCCTGGCCTGTATCAGAAATAGTGTGGCCAGCAGGAGCAGGGAGGTGACTGTTTCTCTGTACTCGGCACTGGTGAGGCCGCACCTCGAGTACTGGGTTCAGTTTTGGCCCCTCACTACAGGAAAGACACTGAGGTGCTGGAGCGTGTCAAGAGACGGGCAACGAAGCTGGGGAGGGGCCTGGAGCACAAGTCCTGTGAGGAGCGGCTGAGGGAACTGGGGCTGTTCAGTCTGGAGAAAAGGAGGCTGAGGGGAGACCTTATCGCTCTCTACAACTGCCTGAAAGGGGTCTGTAGTGAGGCAGGGGCTGGTCTCTTCTGTCTGGTGGCTGAAGATAGGATGAGAGGAAATGGATATTAGGAAATATTTCTTTACTGAAAGGGTTGTCAGGCATTGGAACAGGCTGCCCAGGGAAGTAGTTGAGTCACCATCCCTGGAAGTATTTAAAAGACGTGTAGATGTGGCACTTTGGGACATGGTTTAGTTGTGGACTTGGCAGTGTTAGGTTTACAGTTGGACTCAATGACCTTAAAGGTCTTTTACAACCTAACCAATTCTATATAACATGAAATTAACTGAACATCTTAAAGAAAGTTTAGAAATATGAGGCATATAATTAATATTACTATTATATAATAAAAATAAGGCATATAATATAATCAATTACTATAATATAGTATCTCTTATATACATATTTTATAGATATATGAGATAATTTTTTCCTCAGCATTTAAAAATGCTTCTTGTTGTAGCATTTCCATTGCTTTACTTAAAAAAAGTCCATCCAAGCTTTACTGTAATCATGCTGGAACTGTTTCTAACTTTGCTGATATGTCTGAAGAGGGTAATTCAGACCTTTTGCACCATACACTAAAAATACTAAAGAATCATCAGTCTGAAATTATTTTCTTTATTCTCGCTCTCTTTCTAGCTTTTGCATTGCACATATATTGTCTTTCTATGCTCTTCACTAGGATAATATTTGGCTTATTTTACAGCAAGTATTCCTTTAACTGAAAAAACAATCATAATTACCAGACTGTGCTAATGGAATATGTGTCTTCTAACACAGAATTACTGTACAAAGCTGTTGATGTGAAGCCAGATACAATAAAAAGGAGTAATTAAAAAAAAATAAATCACATTTTAAGATGATACACCTCTAGACCATTAGTTTTAAGTATAGAACAACCTCACATTTAAACACACAGCTGATTTTAGCAGATTACAGCATGCACTACATTTAGCATGGCTCTAACATCACTATGGTAACTGTTCTGGCTTAAATATAGTTGATGTGTAGCTTCATTCAAAATTATCCAATAATCCTTTAAACATTTCTTATAACACTTCCCATAGCTTCTCCAAACTTTTACTAGTGATCCTGTACTGATCCTGTACTGGTGTCAGTGATAGCAGTACTGTTTAATGTCTTCATCAGTTACATAGAAAGTGGGATTGAGTGCACACTCAGCAAGTTTGCAGATGACACCGAGCTGTGTGGTGCGGTTAGCATGCCTGAGGGAAGGATGCCATCCAGAGGGACCTGGACAAGCTCAAAAAAGTGGGTTCATGTGAACCTCATGAAGTTCAATAAAGACAAGCGCGAGGTCCTGCACATGGGTCAGGGCAACCCCCAGTATAAATACCAGCTGGACGAATTGAGAGCAGCCCTGCCAAGAAGGCCTTAGGGGTACTGGTGGATGAAAAGCTGGACATAAGCCAGCAATGTGCGCTCACAGCCCAGAAAGCCAATCATATCCTGGGCTACATCAAAAGAAGCGTGGCCAGCAGGTTAAGGGAGATAACTCTCCCTCCACCCTGCTCTGTTGAGAGCCCACCTGCAGTACTGCATCCAGCTCTGGGATTCTTGGCACAAGAAAGACATGGACCTGTTTGAGAGGGTCCAGAGAAGGGCCACAAAAATGATCAGCAGGCTGGAACACCTCTCCTATTAAGAAATTTCGAGAGAATTGGGGTTGTTCAGCCTAGAGAAGAAAAGGCTCCAAGGAGACCTTATAGTAGCTTTCAGTACTTAAAAGGGACCTACAAGAAAGAGAGGGACAAACTTTTCACCAGGGCCTGTTGTGATAAGACAAGGGGTAACGGTTTTAAAGTAAAAGAGGGTAGATTCAGACTAGATATAAGGAAGACTTATTTTACAATGAGGGTGGTGAAACAAGTTGCCCAGAGAGGTGGTAGGTGCCTCATCCCTGGAAACATTCAAGGTCAGGTTAGATGGGGCTCTGAGCAACCTGATCTAGTTGAAGATGTTCCTGCTTATTGCATGGGGGTTGGACGAGATGACCCTTCCAACCCAAACTATTCTATAATCCTACGAACATACAATAAAACCTTGGCTTTTAGTGATCAAAGTTTAGCAAAAAAACCTCCAACCCAAAAAACAAATATCAAAGAAAATTAGAAAAATGTTTAGACTGAATTCTAGGAGAAATAAGTTTCTTATGATATCTCCAGTTTCCAGTGTGATGCTGATCAATACCATATGAGATCAATGTAGAATATATTCCTATTGCTTTCTGCTCATAGTCTTCTACATAGCCTATTATCAGAAATCTTCTGGGGAAAAGATATATAGATGTGACTGTCTGTAAATATAAATTTATTCCTATATTTGCATGTTCAATTCAGTAACAACATAATTTCTTGCAACAAAGTTGCAATTATGTTGTTAGGTGTCTACTAGAGCCTCATATATGAAATTAAATTTTTATGCTCTGCTGCAAGACTCCATCAGCTCTTCCCCTTCAAGATTTCAGCTTCTGGTCCTTAGAACCCCTAATAAGAAAACATTGGCATTGATGACTGTAGTGCATGTTTGTGCATGAGAGAGAGGCAAATGGGGTACTCACATATTGTACTTCTGTCAGACATGAGCACTTGATTTGATATGAAGCTGCTTCGCTGACTGCTGTTATACAACTTTTCTCCATGTGGAAATATTAGAGAGTAATCTTGTGATATAGATCCAGAAGTATCTTCAAAACAAAGTTTTTACATATTTTCCAAGCATGGTTGCCACACTTTTTTATTTGATAGGGTTTTTCAACAGATCAGATTCTACCTAGAACTTCGCAATTATTAACATATTGTACCCCCTAGCCTGTTATGACATTAAAATAATAGTGACATTGCTTCAGATCTCCAGAAAGGCATTCTGAAGAACCATCAGTCATCTGTGAGCAGCAGATCTGTATTCTTTCTAGGCTACATTTTATAGCAATGGCACGTATGTCAAGCACAAGATGTTCTCAGAGATGAAAAAAATGAAAACCTGCAAATGTAGAATGCAGAGAAATCATAACACAAACTGTTCCACAATTTGATCTATTCCCATAGACAGAACTATCATCTTTTATTTAGTACAGAGAATGTAGATTTAGTATTATAATTACTAAGCCCTAATATTGCTAAGCAAACAGTTTTAACATCAGCCAACATAATAATACCTGCATACATGAGTACATGTAGTAAGACAGAGTTAGAGCCTGTTTAGAATAAAACGGCATCTATTTGCTCTCTATATACTCCTGTTTACTGTGAGGCTGAATTTTGCTCACTACTTTCATTGCTGGAGTACAGTATCATGATAAGCCATTCAAGACACAACATCAGAAAATGTTCTCATAACAAGTTCAAATATGTAAGATCAATAAAGGCTCACTGCTAAGATACCTTACGAATATAACTCTCAAAGGTGGAGGAAAATAAAAGGAAGGATCAAGATTTGGAAAGAAGCAGAATCAAAGTACAACATTTTTTTCAGTTCTGGAGGGTGAAAGGAACCAAAGGAACATGCATAGCAAAATGGTCATTACTAACAGGTAGAAAATATCTCAAATATCTTAAGTATCCTTTAATATCTTTTCACAATACTCATCAGAAGAAAAAAAAAAAAAAGGAAGAAGAAGAAGAAACAAGAAAAAAACCCAGAAACTGAGATCTTTACAAGATCTGTGACTTACCATATTGATGGTGCTTCTGTTCCACTGATCTCTAAGAAGTCATATCCTTCTTCTAACTGGAAATCAGTAAAGACCAAAGCAATGGTATCTCCTGGTTCAGCCAATATGGTCCAGGTGCAATCAGCATTATTTTCATACTCAGAAGGGAAGTGAGGACTTGAAATAGTTCCACTTGTCCCACGTAGTGTCCCTCCACAAGCTCCTTCAGCTGAACAACAGATATCAATTACTAGTGGAGCTGCACTTTAAACAAGTGAAGTGTCATTGTTGCTTTTGCCATGCAAACCGAGCTCTTCCCTTCTGCATGTAGAGTACCCACAAATATACGCACACAGAGAAACAAAATACTATCCAGGTGAATGGAATAGAACATTTTCTGCCCTTTAAGCTGAAGAGATTTTTGGTTTGGGTTTTTTGACTTTTTTTCCTTATTTGTGACACTTTAGCACCAAGCCAAACAAGGATAAGGTTATCAGAGACACCTAGTACAAGCTGATTTGGAAAACCTGTACTTTGGCTCTCTGAAAATGTCCACAGAAGCCTAAGAAAGAACTGGGTAGAGAATCACAGAAATACAACTAGTCTCTCTGTGATATAAATTTAAAAATATGGAACATTTCTTTTCTAAAGATATCTCTCAATTCTTATAACTCTAAAAAACTGCACAAAAATATTCCTATAGATTTAAATGCAGTCTTAAGCTAGGAATCATTAATGCACTCATACTAGCCATTCTCAAGTTTTTTTGTTCTGAATCAGGATGTTTACAGATGGCAAATAAATTCAGATGGTTTTGTTGCCAGATGGACCTTCCAAGGTTCATGCATCATCCGTTAATAACAAACATTTTTTTAATGGTTATTAACCAAATTTCAAAAAATACAGAGCACAGGAATTTCCTAGTAAGCCTGGAATGTTGTTTAATATGCTGCCAAAGGATTTAGCAGACTTGTACTCTTCCTTGCCTGAAAAGTTTTCATTGAAAGCTTTAAAGATATGCTGATTATTATTAGTATTAGGTATTAAAACATATAATTAAAACAAAACAAAACAAAACGTGTCATCCATACAATTCATTGGCATAAAAAATTAAATATTCATCAACTGGCTTTTGGTGTGTTATAATGTGGCTATGAAAGCTACTGCAATAGTAAGTAATTAAAAATATTTCTGCATAGGTGGATGATCAGAAGGAACGCACATAGGTGGATGATCAGAAGAGACGCATTTCATTTTTATCTGTTTTATCACCTTTACTTAATGCTATTATCATTAAGTATTATTTGCATACTATAAGTGTATGTGGAGATTTAAAACCAAATAGCTTGGCAAGGTGCATGGCACAAGGAACTTACAGTCTAATTAGGATAATAACTGAATAGCTAATTAAGACCACAGAGAGGGGTAGGAGTAGAGCTGCTCTTCTCAATCACAGTTGAAAGCCCGTCACTGATAGTGAGTTTTAAAGGAAGATTTGAAGGAAAAGGGATTAATTTGAATCGAAGGAAGAGGAATACTGTGGCTGGACATTAAAAAAGGGAGACTATTATAAGAGGATAAATAGCTAGTAAGGGACTGAAACAAAAGGAAAAATTGGGAGAAAGGCAGAAACGTAATCATTTCTTTAACATATAAGTATCATACAGACCATTAAGTTGACTAAAAAGAGGAGAGAAAGCTGCCAAAGAGATTCAAACAGGTAGTTATCTTTACTGTTCTACATGAAAAGTAAATTTTGACATAAAGACATGGAACATAACCTTGGCTACCAAAGCCTTAGTGAGTTTCATGATTTCCTGACACACAAATTTCTCAGAGGAGGGCAGCTTTTTTTTGAGAAATTTCTTATCTTACTTTCTGGACCCTGATATTTATGTGTTCTTTTTTAAACAAAGGAGATTTAGGTTGGAATAGATCTACACTCCTAAAAGATTTCTTTCTGTTGGTGAAATCAGGCCATTTCTGTGATTCCTCCCTCAATTCTGGCTTTTTATACAGTGCATATTGAAAGGGCCATTGTGCCTCTGAGGGATGAAAGGGGAAAGGAAGTGTAAATTAAAGAACTCATGGATAAAGCCAAGGATCAGAGTCAAAATTCCTGGTGCATAATACATGCAAAGACCAGAAAGGAGAACCAAGGTTTGTTATCCAATAATATCTGGAATGATACTTTTTTTTTTTTTTTTAAACTGTATGGCTTTCAAGCACTTCAGATCATCACCTAACCCAGCAAAGAAAAATAAATTAACTTCATACATCCTGTGCCAATACTTCAGTACAGACGTTGAGTTATTGATTTCCACTGTAGTCATCATCAGTATCAGAGTTTGAATGAATGATCAAAATCCCAAGCCTGATAATTTCCACCCTCTCTTTTTTTAGGCTTTCTACTTGTTCATATTTTGTCATAACAGTGTGGGATTTTTATTTTTTTTAAAGAATCAAAATGTAAGATTGTGAGTTCCAGTAATGATGCATACAGGTTCTACCTGTATTCCTGAAAGGCAGCAAGCAAGCTTTTTCCCACCCAGGGTAACCAGCAAGACGTGCAAAATCCTAAATCAGCCATAACTCTTTGGTACTAGCCGCTTGCTGTTAAATTTTGTTATGATAACATTCTTAATGACACCATCTCCCACTGTGTTTATACTGACATTAAGTAACATGCTAGTGGTAATTACAATGCTACTCAGTGTTTCTGCTGCAGAGCCCTTGAATAAGCTTTGAGCTCTAAAGCTCTGAATTTTACAGCTGACAAGGAAGGCTTATGTAGTTGATTATTTCTGGCAGTCACATGCAAAAATCTAAATTTACACACTGTGCATTACCAATGAAAGCCAAAGGAACTCAGGCTGCTACAGATATCTGCCCAGAGGGATGCATAGCTTTTCAATCTATTCATAACACCATTTTGAAGACGTTTTAAGGAAACCAAGTTAGCTCAGAGATGGAAAGGGAATATTAGTCAGGTAAGACCACAGAAGCTAACTCAGACCACAGCGTCAGTATCTTCTCTCTGAAAGATGTGGATGCGTTAGGGAAAGACCACAGCAAAAGCCGCCGCACAGAATGATCTCTCCTCTGATATATTCCCTATGTTCCAGGAACCTGCGGTTTGGGGACTTCCTTCATCATAGGTGGCACCCAGGCTAAGGCAACCAGACTGCTGAATGCTAAAATATAATAAATCACCTAAGAGTGAGCACAGGCAGGCAGGATCTGGCCACACCACTCGCAGGGTAGGAGACAAACTCTCCAGACATATGCTGTGTTTCACCAGCTGGCCCCAGAGCTACTTGGCCTCCTTGGACCAATCGCCCTTCTTGGCCATGGCCTTCTCTGTGTTATGCTTTTGAGAGACCTAGAACAGTGCTCAGGAATCTTAATGCATCACTGTGCTTGAAGTAATTTAATAGTAGATAGTGCCTCAGGCTTCATGAATTCAAACACTAAGTGATTAACAAATTGCATTTTAAAATGTGCAAGCAATTAATTCCAAACACTCATGGTTATTTTCAAGTTGTAAGCAACTGCACAAAGTGCTGTTTGTATCAGCATAAATGACTACTTGAAGTATAAAGCTACAAATATTTGGATCTCTCAGTAGTCAGGAATTAAGTGTTCTGAATTTAGAGAATATGCATCTTATAAAGTACACATGCAAACACATATGGCTGGCACCACTTGACAAAAAAACATATATACTGTATAGATGTGCAGCTTAGATAAAACAGATAAACATATCCATCAAGTTACAGTATGTAAAAATCAAAAGAATCACTGAGGAACCATGGCAGTCAATGAAAAATCTTACATTTTTCTTCAAAGTAGAAAAAGTCATTTAACCAAAAATAACAATCTGACAATTTTGGTAAGCTGTGTTTTGCTTAAATGAGATCTTGCAACAAGAGAGATGCAAGCCCTGCTAAGCAGATATCAAGGATGGGGCAAGAACAGAAACAGGATGTTACACAACTTCCTTATTTAAATTGGTTTAGATATCTTTTGAACATTCAATCTTTTTTACTGGACTTTCCTCTCTTTCCCACACAAATGTCTTCCAGAATGCTATGTCTGTATTCTATATGCCTTGTTTATACAAAAACTAATAAAATGTTTATGCAAGTGAAAAGCGTTTATTGCATAACAAAAAAAAACATTTAAAACCCATCTAACCTTTCAAAATTAACTTAGAAACTGAATTTAAATTATCAGAATTGGCTAATCAAGTTTAGTTTATACTGAAAGGTTCTCATTTGAAAGATCATTTTACTACATTACTATTGTAACATAACTGATAAAAACATAACTGTGACTTAAAATAAAAAATTCATAGTAATAAAGGTTTTTTTTGTTATTCATAGTAATTTTGTTATCTCTTTATCACTAGCAACAGAATAGATGCAGTTAAAAATTTGAGTGATATTTTATAAATCATCATTAAATGACATATTGTCATTTTGAGTCACATTTTGTAAGTTATCAATTAAAGAAAATTGCAGCTTTAGAGGGTTCTAAATGAACCATGGGCATATGTTATCTAGCATGCCTTATTAAAAATACCACTGAAGCAGGTCTTTATTTATTGAGGCTGGAGAGCAGTCCCGCAGAAAGAGATCTGGGGTTTTGGGTTGATGGCAAGTTGAATGTGAGCCAGCAGTGTGCCCTGGCAGCCAAAAGGGCCAACTGTGTCCTGGGGTGCATCAAGC
>JANZLQ010000017.1:5893069-5905111 GCA_026212715.1 Elanus axillaris | reverse complement strand
ACTTGGCTTGTTCAGTTTGGAGAAGAGAAGGCTGAGGGGTGACCTCATCACAGTCTACACCTTCCTCAAGGTGGGCAATGGTGTGGAAGGTGCTGATCTCCTCTCTCTGGTGACCAGCGATAGGACACGAGGAAATGGAATGAAGCTGAATCAGGAAAAGTTCAGACTGGACATTAGGAAAAGGCTCTTCACTGAGAGGCTGGTCAGTCCCTGGAACAGGCTCTCCAGGGAAATGGTCACAGCACCAAGCCTGTTGAGTTCAAGGAGCATCTGGCTGACACTCTTAGTCATAGGGTTTAGTTTTAGGTAGTCCTGCAAGGAGCAGGGAGTAGGACTTGGTGATCCTTATGGGTCCCTTCCAACTTGAGATATTTTGTGATGCTGTGATTTATTCAATTCTTTATTAAATGGCATTTTGAAAAAGTAGATTATTGTACCTCATTTAATAAAATTCTTCATTACAGAAAACATGTCTATGAAATAATCATGAATGATTAGTTTCACAGATATATGCTTTGGATATTTTGGAAATGGTTAATATGAGGAGTCAGTTAAATGACTTTTTGAAATAAGACTTTAAAATAACCATTTTAAAATGTCTTACTGACAAAAACCTAAAAACAAGCCATAGTATATCAATGCCAAGTTTAAAAATAAATTTTAGTATGTCAATGCCAACTGTCAAACTGTTAAACTGCCAGATTCATAAAGACTAAAAACATCACTAAGAGTTACAATGGTATAGCATTACACATTCATCAGACAACTCATTGATCTAATCTATTTCCAACTGGCAGCCAGCTCTTTAACCATCAAAATATTCACCTCTACTTTCTAATCTCTAATATTTCAATTTTTACAGACTTTATTTTGAATAGGTAAAAGAGAACACCTGTGCTTCTTTTCTGCATTTTAAAAACCAGAAACTTGTCAGAAGGTTGTGTTTTTTTCCTGTCATCACTTGAATCCAGATGTACTGCACCCCAGATAAGTGCTCTAATCAGTTTGCCTCCCTTTCTCAATTTATTCTCTTGCTGTTGATCAACTTCACATAAATTAAATACTCATTAGACCATACATCACAGATGAATTTTCTTTCTCTCTCCAGGGTTTTCAAAGGACACTTCAAAATAATTTGGATTGCTCTCTAAGTAGAATGGGATTTATTTTGTTAAAATTCCAGAAATTATTGTGGTTTAGGAAAATAGTGTCTATTTTACATATATTAAAAAGTCAAATTTCTCACCTTACATTAACAGTATCTACAAAATAGAGAAGCAGGAATTGTTGCAATTTGTTCAGGCACCTGTGGGCACCCATTGCAGCTGTAGCACTACCTTGAACGTTTTAGCTTTGACGTTTCAGTGAGCTCAGTCTAAGGATACCCCAGCGGGGTTGTCCTGTAGTGACTGGCCCTGACAATACCAGACTTGGTGGGGAGGTCTTGTACTTCCTGGGGCTTGAGATTGGTCCATTTTTTCTTTGCAAACATTGTGCTTAATGTAGTAGCCTTTTACAATTCTTATTCATTCATATCAGTTTGTTATATTACGAAGACCTATTCCCCCTCCATCCAGTCTGGAGAGGAAATCTGATCTATTAGTCAACAAAGTTATTAATTTGAATAAGACAGAAATAGTGATGGACAAATTATTTGATAACCTGGCAGAAAAGTTCAGCTATTAACTGATAGTATGTGCTTGAGCAAACAAAATCAAAACCCCAACTCTGCAACCTTTTCATCCAGAAACTTGGTTTAAGAGAAGATAGCTAGATTAAGTAGTTAAAAAATTAATCAACAGTCTGTAATCTCTTACTCTTTCTCCCGCAGAAATAAAAGATCAGTCTTCCAGATATCTCGTTAAGACTCTCTTCTTTTTCAATTAAGTATATTAAACTTTTTTCCAGTGATATGATAACCCTTCACTTGAGAATGTATTTTTTTTAATGCTGATAATAATCCCTTAAAATAACAGACTACAACAAATTAATAGTAAAGCCCTAATTTTGAGGCAAAAAGAGAAAAGACTGAATTGTTTGAGGGGAAATTAATGACTGTTGCAGATTTCACATTTTTTTTAATAATTAGGAAAGTTAATCCAGTTATTCCCACAAGTCTATATGCAGTTATGGAACCCTTTATCTTTTTATGACTGCCCCTGAGGTTTGTTTTTAATTTTTAGTAAATCCTTATATCTTCCTCTGATGTTAACTTTGCTCATGTTCCTAATGGTCAGATTGAAGTCCTCTTTTTCATTCTTTGACTTTACTATATCATTCTGGGTACCTTCACTATGTACTGTTCATCTCACTTCTCACTTCTTGTTCCTGTCTTCCAGGTACCTTATTGCACAGATATAGCTTTGACCTGGCTTCTTTTCTTTTTTTTTTATTAGGTCCCTCCATACCTACTGATGTACATTAGAACAAGAATATATAAACATAACTAAATATATGTGTAAATATATATACACACTTATATATACTTATACACAGTCAGACATATATAAGAAAAAACAGTTGTAGCTGTGTCCATATCTCCATTGGGTGTGATCTAGTCAGTCCTGCACTACTGTGTAAGAAATTATACAGTATATCCTATCTGCTTTTCCTGAAATACTTCTCTGACTTCTTATTTCACTAGTCACAATGAGTTCCATTCAAATGCCATGTCAATGTAAACATTGCACCAATTCAGATTATTCTGAAAGTGAACAAAATTGCTCAGGCAGGAATCTGCCATGTCACTCTAAAAATCAGATTTAGGAAAATATTCTCACTTTTTCATGTAATGTGACATCAATAAGCAGAATTGTTGGGAAACTTCCTTTTTCTTTCCCCTTTTTTTTTTTTTAATAAACTTGGATAAATGATGGGATCAGGACATCTTTTTCTCCTCTTTAAACTTATAAAATCATATTTGCCTGAACCTTAGAGGCTGAGAAGAAATTACGTCAGAGAACTACTTCCTACCTCAGAAAGTATGGATAACACCAAAACCATCAATTTCTCCTTGCTAGATGTTTTAAAAATATCAGCTCTGAATCTCTGTATTTAGTTTATCTTACTCTATATGGAATCATAAATTCTACTTTTTCTCTCCCATTATCCATTCTAAGAACACCTTCTTGATTATATATTCTTCACCAAAGAATTTCTCTAATAGTATTTCTTAAATCTGGAGCCTGATTAATTATTACTTGTTCCTCTTGGACCTTTCTGACATATGATGTCTTTTACTGGTTTGTCTTCTTTATTTATTCTTTATTTTCCCTCCAATAATTGGGTGTCTTTTTAATGATAACATATTACATGTTCTTCCCCTCACAGCTATTTTCATTGTGAGAAAAAGCTTACCATTGTAATATCACTAATCCAATTTGTATTCCTAATGTTAGCTTTATAAAAATATAAACTCATGCAACTATAATCAACCAGGGATTCTCAAAATTACTGAGAATTGAGAAGTTAATTATACAAAGTTCGTTTAGAAGTAGTCACATATCATAAATCAGCTATTAGTGGAGTTACTTCAGGGAATGAAATTAACTTTCAAAATGTTTCAGACTTGTACTGCACAGTATTTCAACCTCAAGATAAATAAGGCAAATGTTTTGGGTGACACTATTATGTTAGCCAAGATTAACAAAACAAAGACCTTTTTAATTCTCAGAACAAAACCCAGAAGAATAGAATGTCAGTGGGCCACTGATTCTCCCTGTCAATTTTTATAAGCCACCTGCACAATTTTTTTGCAGAAACTTGTGGTAAACCTCTTGGTTAGCTTCTAACAGCAGAAAAGTCATTGGCTGCTCTTATTTACTATATGGAAAAACAGGACAAAGTTTTAATAATTACCTCATCTTTTTAGAATTGTCTTGGAACTTTTCTTTTGGGGCTGTTTTCTATTTTGGGGGGACTGTTTTCTGTCTTTTTCAGTTTGGAAGTTGCTGTATTTTCACACACCAAAAAATCATAGTTTATTCAAAGAAAACAAACAAAAAAAAAGATAAAGCAAATGCCCTGACAGTCAAATTATCTAAACTTTCTAAAAATGCCACTGACTGCACCTTTAATTTCTGTTCAGAGTTTGTTCTAAGCCATCAATGAACCTGCAGCTTCAGCACCCTCCCTGTGTCTATACATTAAAGAGAGAACCCCTGCAACTGAGTAGCAGCCGGAGAAACAAAATGGCACATACAAGAGTCAATGGTGTCTACATCTTCCTGATGACTTAGTAATTCACTAGAAATATTTCTAGCAGAAACAGCATTTGTACGGATAGATAATGTATAAATTACTGGACACCAGCTTCTTAATGCTTCTGAAAATATTAAGCAGCAAAACTGCAAAACCTAGTAATTTCCCAGTATCAGCAAAGCTAGGGAAACATACCCTAGAGAAAAAGTTTATTATGATTTTTTAGTATATAGTTTATTATGATTTTTTAGTATATAAATCATGTAGCTTTATTTAACTCTGCTATATTATCTTGCATGGATGCCATGAAATTAGTTTATGATGACAAGAAAAAAAAATACAATCTGGGAACAAAACTGTAACAAGTGGTACTTTCATGGAAAAGCTCATGGTTCTTAGAGAAACAGTAGTGGAACATTTCTTGCTTGAAGACATAGTGAATGGAAAGGGCTACCTCGTGGCATATGTTCCAGGCTGATAAAATGAAATAAAATAAGGAATGTCTAAAATCCCTCATGAAATCCTCATTCCACATGAACTCTAAAAATCCACTGAGGCAATGGCTCAGCTCAAATAAATCATTAACTGTTAAATAACTTTTCTGTTACGGTTGTCATTTCTTGACAGAAGGTACACAGAATTCTTTGGATTTCATGTAAGTTCTACATGGGATTTAGGACACTGCCTGAGTTTTTATTTATAGGTTAAATTCAGAGTTACAATGATGAACAAAATTTCAGTCCTATTAGAGATATTCGTATGCAGCGAACACTGCCAAAATGGGCAGTATCTGCAGAAACAGAACAAATATTTAGTAGACACTGATGACATCATAAACTTACAATGTATATATTTTTCTGAAACCTGTTTACTAACTCTTATTAGAAGGGAAAAAAAAAAAACCCAAAAAACAGATCAGGCAACTGAAAGTTTAGAAAAACTTTTGTTTTCTTCCTGTTTTCAAAGCACTAGTAAAAGAAATCTTTGTAGCATACTGACTGAAATCAAATATAAACAACAGACATGACCCAAAACTCCGCTTTTTTTTGGTTATTAACTCTTACATTTGTTTTGGAGCACAAATATAAAATATTTCTTTGCTGTGAGGAATTACATTAAGACTCTTCAGTCACAAGAAACCTTTACAAATTATTACAGAAGACAAAAATACTCTTTGTTGCTCATCCACATGGGTACCAATAATACTTCCAAGGGAGAATTTGAACAGTAAAGGGTGTCCACATGGCTTGGGATTAGATGAAAAGCACAGGAGACCAGAGGGGTTCTCCTTAATGCAAAAGGAAAAGCTCAGGCAGGAGCATCAGATTCCTGCAGGACACCACTCGACTAAGCAGGTGGTGCTGGGCAACAGGGCTTTGATCTCTTTGACTACAGGATCATCTTCAAGGAACAAGAGCAGCAGGTGAGACATGGGATCTGCCTGGCTGAACAAGGCAACAGGTTTGCTGACCTAGCAAGGAGAGCTCCAAACTAAGTTTGTAAGGGATGCAGGCCAAAACCTACAGGCCCAGGGAAGAACACGTGGGACGGGGCAATGAATGTTTCTCTCCCTGCCCCTCAGAAAGCAACATGACTGGAATCCCAGTTGAAGTGCCTGTTCACAAAAATGTGCTTGCATGGGAACCAAACTGGACAAACTGGAAGAGCACATACAGTCACATAACTGGTGTCATTGAAATTACAGAGACTACAGAGACCTAGTGGGACAGCTCACCTGACTGGAGGGCTGCAATGGAAAGACACGGGCTCTTAGGAAGAGCAGGAAGAAAAGGAGAGGCTGCACCCTACCCGAAGTAGGATCTTGAATGGACAGAGCCCTGCTGCATAACAGGCCACAGGGTCATTGATCTTCTGTGGGCAGAATGAGAAGCGGAAGCCAAGAGGGACATCGTCATGGTGAATAACTGCTACAGACCACCTGATTAAGAAGTGGCCAAAACCTCTGAACAGCTAGAAGTTTCCCAACCACAGGCTCTGGTTCTCATGGGAGACTTTAGCCATCCCAACATCTTTGTGGATGGCAGCATAGCAGAGGACAAGCAATCCACTCGGTTTCTGAGTTCACCAGGAAGAATTTCATTAATGATGGCACTGGATCGGCCAACTAGGTGTAGAAACCAAGAAGCAGTCAGGTAGGTGGTATTCAACAGCAGCTATGGTTACAATAACCATGAGCTGAAGATCCTGTGGGAAGAGAGGAAGACAAATAGTAGAGCCAGATTTCAACTTATTTGCAAAGTGGTAGACAGGCTCTCATGGGCTGATGTCTCAAAAAGCCAAGAGGCCCAGAAGAGCTTGTTTGACTTCAAGGGCAGCTTCCTTAAAGCTCAAGAATGATGCATATATATATATATAGATATATATAGATATATATATATATGTACATAAATGAATAGGCATAGCAGGAGGCTGCTGGGGCTGAACAGGAAATCCCTGACTGAGGTGTTTAAACTGAAATGCAAAAAAAACCCAAAACCCAAACAGCGTACAAAATGCAAAAGCAGGGATGAGCTACTTGAAAGGAATGTAGAAGCGTTGCTCAGGAATCCAGGGATAGAAGAAGAAAGGCTGAAGCTCAGATTGAATGAAACTGGTGAGGAACTTGAAGAACGGTCATACTAGAAACCATTCTATAGGTATATCAACAACAAAACGAAAATGAAGGACATGGTGCCCTGCTGCTCAGTGGGCTAAGTGACCTTGTGATGAAGACATAGAAAAGGCTGAGGTACTCAATGTCCCCTTTGCTTCTCTCTTCATTGGCAAAGGGTGCCCTCAGGCCTCCCAATTCGCAATAAAATGGAGAAGTTTTGGTAAGAAAAGGAGTAGCCACAGCACAGGAGAAACAATACAAGGACCTATAGAAGTAAACAGGATATGTGCAAGTTCATGGTACTTAATGGTATGCTGGAACAGTAGAATCTCTATCTATGGAGATATTAAAATTTCAACTGGGCAAAGCCCTGAGCAACCTGACCTAACTTTGAAGTTTTCCATGAATTAAACAGGAGTTGGACTCAAAGCGATTGGTCCACCAGATGTCCGCCTCAAAGATCATATGGTTGAAGATTTCAAGCTTCTTCCTGGCAGAAAGTTTCCAAAAGCAGAAACTTGCAAAAGCATTTGCCAGGTCCTGCTGTCAAATTGCTATAGCTATCCCCCACATAAATGAAAAAATATCAATAGATAACATCTACCTCTGAATGTAAACTCTGGAGAGTCATTGCTTCTGAATTGTGATTACAGTTTTAAGTGGTGTAGATTTTTAGGCAGTACATTAGTACATTTACATTTAGAAAGTAAAAAAAAAAACAAACCACAGAATAAATTTATTTAATCTGCTGGTTTAATATTGCCTTTATAATTTAAAGATATTTCATGTCTTCATTTTTACCTCTGCAGAAAGGAACTGGAAAATCCCATGATGCACCATTTCCAGGACTCACAATACATGTCAACATGGCATGGCCTTCTAGAATGTAACCAGAGATGCAGCTATATCGGATTTTATCTCCAATGTTGAATCTGGTTCCATGAAGTACTCCTTTAGATATCTCTCCTGGGTTGCCACAAGTATGACTAGGTAATACTGTCAAAAGAAAGAAGGAAAAATGCTACAGTTAAATTCTGCAGAATGAAGTAATAAATACTTGTCAAACAACTGTAATTAAATAATTTGGTTTGTTTTCATTTTTTAAAACATTATTCCTTATATAAAAAAGGTGAAATTAGGCTATGGAATGTCATTTCACAAAAGATTTCAGTTGATAACAGACGTCATGAATTTCAAAGCTAATTTCAAACTCATTTTTTGTTTTAACACTCCTTCAGTGAAGTTCTTTACAGATCTATTTTCAAATGAAATATCCTATAAATCTTGCTGTTTCTCCCAAAACTCTGAATGAAGTAAAAGAAGTTTTTATTTAATTCTTTTTTTTTGTAATATTGCAAAAACATTCATACAACATCATTATGGATCCAGGCAGTAGAAGGCACTTTATGTACAGTTTTCATTTTACTTAATAGAATAGCAATTTAAAAGGATCCAATAATTAACTGGTCTCTGACAGTAAACTGACTTCTAAAGTATATTAAAGAAGTTTGATTTTCTGCTTACTTTCAAATTACTCCAGGTTCTAGAAAATAAATTAAGTCAATCTTTGTTAATAGAAACAGAAAATATGAGGGAAACTGACTAAGCAGTAATGTTGGGCTGATAGGAATGGACATACTTATTTTCTTTTTGTTGCAGAAGGTTACTACCATTTGTAAGCATTAGTTATTTGAAAGAGATTGTCTTAACTCGTTATCAGTTTAAAGATGATACTCCTCCACCTAGGAAAAGCAAAAGTGTGTGTTGGGGAGGAGGAAAATGGAATTGTTTTTGTTCTTTATCTCATTTGGAAGTTATTAATGGCATGAACTTCCTTTCATTGTACTAGTACAAATTAAAATTGTTTAATTTCCTTTAGAACAGAACAAATAAGTGCAGGAAGCTGAAATATGTCATGAACAGAGCACAAAATATAAATGTGTTCATTAAAGAAATGGTGGTCTGAAAAGCTCGCATATAATTCTGGTATTGTTTCAGAAACTGCATGTTTCATGGACAAATTCTTTCACCCCATACTTTGCTCTTACCTTACTCTACCCATCTGCAGTATAAACATAACCATACTAACCTCACTAACCTGCATGTTGAGAGGATTAATTACTCAATACATGCACATCCTCAGAGTGTTGTATAGCATTGTATCAATATATCAATGCTAATTAAGCCCGATTATACCATGCAAGTTCAATTATTGAATGCACACCCTTAATTCATTACTCAAACAGTTAGTCACACTGGCATTTAAATGATCATAATTTCACTTAAGTTACAACCCAAATTATATAAGAAAATTTTGAAAAGGCAAAAAAAAGGCTAAAAAAAAATAAAATAACACTTTCATTTGCAAAACTCTTTTATGAGAAAAATGCCAAAATCTTCTATATTAACAAGGTAACAAAAGCCACATAACCCTCTAATGAATGATGAGTTATATGAATGTTCTACCAATGTTGCAGATCAGAGATCTAAAATTTCTGTGCATTAGAGGAACTACTTAACATTGCTGAGCTAGAAGCAAACAATATGATACCTGCACTTATTTTGTGCTGATTCAGCAGCCCTAATAGAATAGGATATTTATCTGGATGTGCTCACTCACATTGGAAAGAGTCAGTGTTTGATCCACAGATATGAGAATGAATAAAGAAAGTGATTTTAAGACATGGGAATAATTGGAATAAAATAAAGATACTAATTTACATTCCAAAAAGTTGGCAACAACAATCCACTATATGCTATTATACATTTTATGGCACTATTAAAAATGCTACCTCTCCTTGGCAAATTTCCCCCTTTTTGCTGTTTTAGTCATGGTAGGTTAATGCAGGTAATTTTGCAAGACAAGTCAAACAAATAAAAAATTGTTACATGCTTTGCAGAATATCAGCAGCTGAAACAAGAATCTCTCTGTTATTTTGTAATCAAAACATTTTTACAGAACACTGTAATAAGAAGTTGTTTCCTCATAAGATCCAGTGTATACAGCAATATTTATACAATCCGAAACTCAGTATTTATTTTTATGAGTGGGTGTGGTATGTGGAAAAAAAATGCATTCTTCAAATATACTATGATTTCTGATAAACTGCATTCCCAAGGAAAACACATCATAGTAAATCTAGGTCTGCCATATACATGATAACTGGCACTAGCTAACTGTTGAAACTGCATTGCAGCCAATCGGTCTTCTGTCTGTGTAATGGCCTCCTACAATATGATGTTCTTCTGCCTTTTCTTACCGCTACATCTGTCAAGAACCCCAGAAAAAATGGGACTTGGCATTCTGAAACTGGCATGCATTTTACCACAACCTCCTAAAAACCAGTAAAAGATGAGTAATCTGAGAATGACAGCTGTGTTCAATAATACATGTAATAGTTCACAAGATTTCACTATTCGTCAAGATCAAGCATTCAGCAGCATTATTTATGTGCTTCTCTAAAACTCTGATTGAAGTACACTGAGGTAGCTGCACAATTTCATCTGCACAGGCTTTACTGCCTCTAGTCTGGACCTAAGATGAATTATCCTTTGAAGGTTCCTAACAGTAACAAAAATAGTTTACTCTTTGGATTATGAGAGTTCTAGCTGACCAAAGCTATTATATGTCCATCAAGCTTTAACTTCATTGCCAAGTTTTCAGTAGAAGACCCTTTATTTTTCTGTAGTGTTACTGAGGTCTACTGTCAATAGGATTGAGAATCTGCAGTCCCTTTCTGGAGTAAGCTCATAGAATCACCAAGTGTCACAGCATCTTTCATTATCAACATGTTTGACTCATGAAATAATTTCATGTTCACTGTGTATTGAGAACAATTATAAACTATACTACACAGAAGCATTGAAGGTAATGGATTTTTTATATTGACCTAAGATTACACTGTTCTCAGATAGCATGCTTTAGCTCATTTTTCTTTTCCCAAGCACTTCTCAGGTTTGGAAAAAAAAAAAAAAAGGAAATTTACAATGTTTGGAAAGGAATCTGTTTAGTCTTGGTATTTTAAAAGTAAAAATATGTACAATGGGGTAGCCAAGCAGATCCATCTCCTGAGAATTCCTCCTCAAGAGTCTGTCTTCACCATTACAACAAACATAAGAGCCTGTTTGGACTTCACTTCTTAGCACAGATCAATATGGAGCATTGTGCAGTAAGATTTATTCTTACTGAAAGCTGAAAGACAGGACTTCCTCATACATTGCCTGTATCTTTCTAGACAGTAGAACTGTTTGACAAATGCACATGATCCAAATCCAGAATGCATTTTATTAATTAGATAATATGATAAAGGTTTTAACTCACTATTTAAACTAACTATGCACATTATACATTTATTTTTTTAGAAAAGTATTCAAAACATCATAATCTACAATTATCAGACAGTGGAAAAAGGCTACACCACCACAGGACTGTAAAACTTAGTAGAGAAATGGCATCATCTTTGACAATATATGAATAATCCACTAAAGGCTGTTAAATAAACTCATATTTAACAAATTACTAATTCCAAGATGACCTGTATCAGATTATTTATTTACACAGCCTTTTCAATACTCTTTCGGAAGTTAAACTCCATATCTATTTGCAACGCAGGCCACTTGAAAGCATATTTGCAGCACCTTAAACATAGTCTTTTGTTTAAACAAAATCCTTTCCTTACACTTATGGAAAGTTTCCTTTATTTTGTTGGATATATTAGATTTCATCATCTACCCCTTCCTATCATAACAGAGAAATCACCTAAGATTAGACAGCACTGGTTGATAATGAAAAAACAAACTATAAATGGTAGCTGTCATTGAACTGAATAAATATATAATTACTACTTTATTCCACATCTTTTTTCTTACTACGGCAAGTTTTCTTACTATGGTCATCACACTTGAATGCAAGTCTTTAAATATACAATAAGCAGTGCCTATATATTTTTCCCATGTTTACTTCAAACTCATCATGACAACTGGCAATGTAATGTCCTATTTTGGTAAGATTTTTTTTTTTTGTACTTTAGTTTAAAAGGTTGTATTGGGTTTCTGTGGCAAGGTTTTGGTAGCGGAGGGGTTACAGAGGCAGCTTCTGTGAGAAGCTGCTGGAAGCTTTCCCTTTGTCCGACAGAGCCAACACCAGCCGGTTCTAAGATGGACCCGCCGCCAGCCAAGGCCGAGCCCATCAGCGATAGTGGTAACGCCTCTGGGATAACATTTTAAGA
>JANZLQ010000017.1:5839148-5887535 GCA_026212715.1 Elanus axillaris | reverse complement strand
TGAAATGAGGAAATTTTTCCCAAAGCTAGACTTACAAAAAATCATCATGAGAAGCTACTACTAGAGGAGTAGTACCAAACTTTTTGTCATTGGCACATGTGCATGTGCACATACACATATCTATGCAGACAGACAACTAACCTTGAAAGTTTCAGTCTGCAAGTTATCTAACATCAGACAACCTTCTTAAAAATGATTTAATAAAAAATTAATGCATTTAATTTTATTTATTCTAGGGGAAGAAAGAGTTCATTCACAGAAACCAAAACATACAAAGTGCAAGTTCATGGAATAACTGATAATTAAGCCGTATTTACACTTCAAGATGCCAAATGCACCATTCAAGAATCTACATGACACAGAAATGTACATACTGAAGTATCAAACATGGCCCACTATTTATCTCTTGTCAACTTTTTTGTTCAGATTGTCTTTGTTGGGTCTACTTGAGATTGTTTTCTTAAAAAAAAAGCACCAAATGAACAAACAAAATTCCACATTATTGGCTTACAGAAATAAAACTGTTATGTTCGTTAATGTTAGCCAAGCAAGTAGAAACCTATATTTTCATAGAATGCAAGGATAAGAGGAAATCTGTTCCCTATTATTTGTTTGTTTCTGTATTTGTGCACTCATAAATCATGGCAATATTTTCCAGATAAAATACTTGGATCATATCACTTTTTAAAGCTACAGCTTTCTTGTTTTACAAGCATTTACCCAATGGTGTCTGTCTGTCTCTAAGGATGTGCAAAACTGTATTGGATTGCACAGTTATGAAAATCATTTGGGAGTATGCAGCAACTTTAAAACTCTAACAGATCTTCCACACTGAGATTGATATTTTAATTTTCTTGTGCAGGTAATAATGAAAGATTGATGGATTTTATTTTTAGTGTGTTTACTTTTATTATAAAGTATGTAATAAATGTCTTGCCATTGCTTATAAGACCATAAAAGTCAATATTGTACAAACAATGCCAGAAAACTCTCAGGTGCAAAGGCAATCTGAAATTAAAGCTAAAACGTTCTATTTCTTCACACTTATTTTGCCTCAGCTGAGTACACACCTTCCCAGATGAGCTGAGATCAGTGAGCAACAGTTCTAGATTTTACTTCTCTCTTCTTGAAAGAGAAGAATGAGCAGAGCATGACAGTCCAGGCTGATGCTATAAAAAGCACTTGAGGCTGTGCAAAATTTATAAATGGAAACTTTGCCAGCTATCAGAGATTGAAAGTCATTAGTCGTATTCTTAAAAATATCAAAATCATACTTTTCCACCTCTTCTAAAAAGTTCAGTGTGTTCTATGGTCTGTCTTCCAGTTTATCAGTATGATCATCACAAGTGTGTGTGGTATCCGCCCTTCTCATTCTGAGAAAGAACATGGCCTTTTGGCAATGAAGAAACTCCTGTTTTCTCAACTATCCCTCCACAGAGTTACTTCCAGACTGTCAACATAAAATATGTAATCAGAAGACTACCTCTAGCTCACTACATCATGTATGATAACAAATAAAACCAAGCAAATACCTTTTTGTGCCCAGACCACTCACTTTTGAGGATCCCATTAGTCAAAAGATCTACATTCAACTCATTAAAAACAAATCCATCCTGTGCTTGAAAGCCCACAGGATATGAAGGTAAGAATGACAATACCTTTGTGTGTTAAACAAGGTACTTATCAAACTGAAAGATAAGCACAAGAAACTGCTAAAACCTTATGTGGAGGCCTGCATACAAATCTGATTACCCATGTTCAAATAAGATTAATTCAATCTGAAGCAGACACAGAGCAGGGCTACTAAAGTGATCCAAGGGCTAGAGAGCTTTTAAGAGGATATTGGAAGATTTTTATAGCTATAATCTGAGAAATTAAGATTAAAATGCAGTCATTATGAAGACACTGGAAAGCAAACACCAGGTCGTGAGAAATATTATACAAGCTGAAGGCAAGGTTGGGATAAAAATGAAAACACATAAATGAATTACAGTTACAAGCAGGTTGAAAACAAGAAGCATTCTAAGCAAAACATGAAACTATGGGGCAGTTTCCATACAGTCACAGGGACAGAGGAGACTGAGGCGTGTGTAACTAGCCTGAGGGTGACCTTAATTTATAAAACAATTTTAAATAAAAAAAGACTCCCTGTGTCTTGAAGAGTCTAACCAAGGAATGCAGAAGCTTCCTCATCTGGCCAACATAAGCAGAGACAAAAGGTCTATGAGATCCACTTGCACACCTCCTATCCTGTCAGCCTGCCAACACACAGACATTCGGGTCTGACATGTCTTTTCATTGAGACACTTAAAATTGATTTTGACAGAGAATAAGTTAACTGACTTCTGATTTCACATGGAAAAGCACACTTATTTCAATATAGAAGACAGGAATATACCAAGCTAGTATTATCTTGATGTATTTATATGATTAAACAACAGATATGGCACAATCAAGATTTTTGTATTCTTGTTACTATTAACAAAGCAGTGGAGCATGAAAATATTCACATATATATTACTCAAGTATACATGGATTTTATACGTCTAGCAATCTGAAGCCTATTTTTTCCAAATACTTGTTTTTCCCGGAAATCCCTTGAAACAAGAGTCTATCTGACCCATATTGAGAATTATGTTACTCAGATGAGATAACAACCTTATATTTAATAAGGGCAAGAGAACAGAATACTACATACATACTACAACTGTACAGATTAATTGAGAATAAAAACTGTTGGAGACAGATTTCACAAACAGATATTTTTTCTATTGCTCTCAACATTCTCTGCAATGATTGTTGCTAGTAAATCAAATTGGATTTTGAACTATTAAGACATGCCATACTAGGTAAGGACAGTAATTTTAACAGAATAAGGCATGATTTTACTCTTCTTTAAGTTAGAAAGTTGTATTGTATATGAATAACCTAGATACACTTGAAATTATGTTTATTAAACACAATTAAAATACTTTATGTTTCAGCAAAATACATGTAATAAGAAAGATTCTTTAACTCTGGACAGATAAAGCTTAATGCAAAGTACCCAATGTCATGTATTACTCAAATACAATCTGTGGAACACCTTGCATGTACGTACCAGTTTTCTGCTTTCAAAGCTAAGTACTTACAGGTCAGGGAAAACCTTGTGGGACTGAGAGACAAGAAAGAAAGTAATGGCAGATTACACTTGGAAAAGATCAGCTTCAGTAATAGATACACTACTCTTGATTTAACAGAGGTTCATCTTCAGCTATCACCAGCTTGCCATCATATCTGCAGCTCCTTATTACTAACTAAGGCAATATTCCTTTAAAAACCCCCTTGTTTTCTTTTTCCTTCTTTCTTTCTTTCCTATACCCTGATTTACTGCTTGTCGAGATTACAGGGAAGTCCCGAGAACAAACTGCCCCTGCACCAGGAGTTCTCTCTGCTTCAGGCACTCCCCCACTTCTGCCACAACGGTGTCTTTTAACAAAGCTGGACTGTGGTGTCTCGCAAGCGTTCCACAACTCCTCTCCTGCCCTTGCTGCTTTGGTAAGTGGCACTCCATTGCCACCAGAGACTTCAAACATTATCTTGCTTACAGACAAATATGAGGCAAATTTTTAACAGGAATTCAGTATGATATACAAGCCTCTTGCCTACACCTGTAATTGAAAATAAAAGGAATTAGGGCTTGTACTTAGGTCCTGAAGCCAAGTGGCACTGCAAAAGTCATAGCCACGTAACTAACTTTTTCTTCTCACTTCCTACAGGTATGGCGTGTGGAAAAAAGGCTCTGTCCTGTCCTATTCACCTGATCAACGCTAAGAATTGTCTTTGACACAGGTTAAAACCATACCAGGAGCACATACGGTTAAGAAACACGGATGATAGATAGCATTGTGGTCCTTAAGCTGCTGCAGTCCTTGTCCTTCCAGTTTCCTGTAGGAGCGGTGAGGGTTTTGTTCCCTCTCCTAATTCAATATTTCATTTTGTTGCTGTTGTTAGAAATCCTTGTGATAACGGAAATGCAGCAGTGCCTTTTTCAACTTTGTCCCCATTTGTTCTTAAAAATTGCATCAGAAAGTTATTTGAGTTATGAAGGCTTTTGTCTGGCTAGCATTTGCAG
The DNA here is from genome assembly GCA_026212715.1 of Elanus axillaris. Taxonomy (NCBI): domain Eukaryota; kingdom Metazoa; phylum Chordata; class Aves; order Accipitriformes; family Accipitridae; genus Elanus; species Elanus axillaris. The sequence goes on along the minus strand of JANZLQ010000017.1, from coordinate 5,883,421 downwards.
GCTCATACTTCAACAAGGTCATCAAATAACTTACTCCCTGCTTCAGCAACATGCAAAACCATCAGTATAAGGGCAGGAGAAGAATCTACTATCTCAAAAGGTTTGCTATAGCAGAATTATATATAGTTTGCTATGTGGGAAGTCCTCAGGTAGCATACATTTCAATGTGCAGCATTTCATGGACCTAAACAGAACAAAGAGAGAATTGTTTTGCACTCCACAGCTATAGTCTGTGAAAGTGAACATAGCTTTGATGAATATACTGATTTTAATGTGAGTTTAGTGAGGTGAGAGTTTGCAAGCTTTCAGGACTCACGTGACTTCATAAGGAAGAAAGGATTCCCAAATTAATTGATTCTGTATGTCAGTGCCTCACAACATGCAAGAGATTTTCTATTTAACCAGCCAAGGTGAAGCAGAGGGTGCTCTTTACAACAGCAAATTCTGTCACCAAACCTTTGTTTACAACACAACAATATGAATTTCTGTTGCTTATTTTCAATGACACCTTGTGCTGTCCTCTTCTTTCTTACAGTGTTTTACATGACCAATCTATGAATAAGTCCAGAGAAGTGATCTGGCTTTGAAAGAAAAAAATAATCCCTCAAACACACATGTAAATGCATGTTTGGCAGGATGCTTAAGCTGGAGCAGTTAACGTCCCAGCTTGAGGGGAAAAAAAATATAGATGTTTGTGCAGCTGAGATGCTGGTTAGCTTCAGTGTGGGAATAAGAATGAAGAGCAGCAAGAAGAAAACAAATTCAGATACCAAAATGAACCACTTTATGAAAACATGGTCTAAAGTTCCTTAATTACATCTGCCTTCTATAAGCCAAGTTTTTTGCATGGTAGTTAGAAAAAATACCTGGTAAAGGACTCTGCACAAGTGAGAGGAGAAGGAGAAACAAGTAAGGAAAGAGCAAAACCCTACGTATGAAATTTGACATAATGTTATTTGTGGCATCCTAATTAATCAGAAAAGGAGAATTTTAGAGGCTAAATAGGCACAAGGTTAAATTGTTGGGTTTTTTCTAAACTTTTTTTTCTCAGTAAAATGCAGTTGCACCTTCAGAACTACTGGAAACTCTGTCATGTAAGTACATATTTTAGCACATATTTTTTAGCTGAAAAAATGTGGTATTTCTACGAAAAAGATCTGTGGCCCTACATGCAAATCCATCCTTAAGTGGTTTGGGGTTTTATTTTTGTTGTTGGTTTTTTTTTTTTTTATTAGTCAGTTTTGACATGAGAAACCTTAAAAGCTCCTTCAAAAGCCCTTAAGCCTGAATCATGCCAAGCTGATGTCCCTGTTTGTTCATTACGTATGAGCACTCTGCTAGAAATCCTGCTGCACTGATGGGATAAGGAAGCAGGGGTCTAGAGAAGAAAAGTTACTTAAATCCACTGCAAACCTAAATTAAAACAATGTTGTGCTTGTTAGAAATGCTTCATTTTGTTTCCATTCTGTATTAAAAAAAAATTAGTGATAAAGTTGCATGATATCCCTTTAATCATATATAGGATTCAGAAAAAGGAAACCAAAAGATTAAACCCCAAATGTCAGAGCTTTTGAAAAAAATTCCTGGGATCACTCTGGAGGAGCAAGATTATTATTTACACACAGCTATTATCTTATACATGCCAGAGAAACCACATAAACCTGTACATGCATATGTGAGAGCAGTTACTTGAAAAGGCAGCTGAGAGTCTTTTATTACATCAACTCTGAGCCAGCACAGAAATGATCCAGACACAGAGTAGTACTTTCAAACCTAAGTCCAGGTGCATCTCCATCATTCAGTGGAGCAGGATGTGAAATTTCAAACTCACCTGTACTTTCACAAAATACACTGAAATACGGTGAGAATAGTTAAAGTCCTGAAAGCACTGCAGCCAAGTAAGTGTGGCTTTTAACCCTAGCAAATAAGCGAGCTTAGCCTTTTCAGTAATTACATATGCACTCCCAGTGCTGTGAAGTGGCTGACAGCAACTAGCTCATCTGGTTCAGCACCTACTGCATACAGCAATGTAAACCTGGCTCTGAACTTCAGTTTCTAGGCAAGAGAACTGCTTCCAGAGATCTCTCTTTTTAAAATGTAGCCAGAGCTAAACATAGACAATACTTATGTTCATTAACATGCTTTTACAAAAAAAGCTGAAAGAATAAATAAAACCCACAACTAGAGGCATATCCATTCAATCTTCTGATGGTGACCTGTAGTTGTTCCCAGGAGAACGACGACACTGATTAGAGTGCAACCCATAAACATTGTTTAACAAGTAATAAAGTTGTAAGTAACTGGGGAATGGCAACAAGTGAGAGTGGACAGATTTTTCAAGACGTTTCCTGTGAAACATTTGGTGTAAAATTCCCTTGAAATTTCTAAAGCACTTTGGTCCTCAGGCTTGAATTTGATTTGTGTTAGTTCTCAGGGAATCTTAATTAGTGAGGATTTCCTATCCTGTATTTACAAATCATGAGTCTTCTTTTTTTTTTTTTTTAATTTACTCTAAAACTCATTTTGGACAACTAGCATTTCAGAGTCCACCCAAACAATATCCTCTACCCCACTGAATTCTATATTAGCCCAATTTATAGTTCTTATGTTCAATAATGGTCTAACAGAAACTTATTCTGTAGAGAATTAACTCTCAGGAACATTTGGATCTGGAGATGACACCAGATTCTCAACTTGCTTTTCTTAAGAGATTGTGGCTATAACTGACACTTGCAGACAGACACGATTAAACAATTTCCATGTGTTCTCCATCTCTGTGATTCTTTTGGGACTCCAACACCACCAGTGTGGTAAAAAATACAACAAAACAAAGAAGAAACCCATTAGTTCTTTTTAAAGTTTTTATGTAATATGACATTCTGTCCACTTTGGTTGCTGTTGTCTACTTTAACCCTAAGCTCAAAACAGCATATGGAACACCAGAAGGTATTTTCATCCTTCTCAGTTTTATCACAATCTTGACAGCCAAATTAGTATTGTGGCTATTTGAACAATGAAGCCATCTGTGAAGCTGATGCCATATCAAAGGAAAAGTTTACTTTACTACAATACTTGTTCAATGTGCAGCTAAAGGAGATTGTCTGCTATTATTTGTCTAAAAGATTATTTACTGGAAGCAATGGAAGTGAATTTATTACTGACATTGTCCCAGAATTCATTAATTCCATGTTTGTTTCTGCACTACAAGTGTGCAAGGTGTCAAGGGTGATCTCCAAATCTGAAAAAGCCCAAGACTCTTCTACTCACAACCCCAGAAGACTGTATGTTTCACTGGACACCTTTGCTGCATTTCTACAGACTTCACATACATGTGAGTCACTAGATCAGGATAGGGAGACGTGCTGACTACACTACGTAGTAAAAATGAACGGAACTGAGGCCAGCTGGCACATTATTACCACAGTTTCTGAGCCCGCAAAACAGGATGGCTGCATCCAGATTGCCTGTTTGGAACAGTCAGCAGGCTGTACCAACTTCTGAGTCATTCCCAAGAGTCATTCAGGAAAGTGCTACTTGGCCCAAAGAAAACTCATGCCACAATCCATCTAACAACCGTACAGACGGCTGTTAGTGCCCTTGCCCACGTCCTGACAGGGGTTATATCCTGGTGTAGATGAAGACACTGGGACAGTATTGATTGCTCACTCATCCCAGACAAGGAAGAGCATCAGCAGCTACTGTAGCAGATGGACATTAAACTTTTGGATGGCTATGTGATCACTGGCCTATCCCTTTGCAGTCCCTCAGAGAGTACTTCACGTCTGTTTTGCTTTTAAATAATTCTGTGATACACCCCACAGTAAATAGAAAGAAGCACTAAGAAGATCGGCTTTCCTTTTACAATGATTATTTCAGAGGAGTAGCTCTTCTGCTATCTTGGATGGAACAGAACAACCTTCTCACAAAGAACCAAGGAGTTTTGGGGCCTTGTTTGCAACATAGAGCTATTCCCACCTGCTTGGATATACAAAAAAAAGACAATTAAAAAATCAGTTGTAAGTACAACCCCACAGGATAAGAAAGAATGAAGCAAGGATAAAATCTGAACTGTACTTATAGCAAGGATCATATCTACACAAATTCAAAAGACTTAAATAGATCAAATAGGCTTTTTCCCCAAGGCTTTCATACAACTCTGTTGCCTGGATATTTTAGCCTGTTGAACAGCTACCTATGGCCTTCTATGGGTTTCTGAAGTTTGAAAGGCACCAGTTCTCGCTGCACTGTCCCTCTAAGATGCAGCCTGGCACATCAATTTGCTTCACATAAACCCTGCGAGAGAAAGTGATTTTATGTATCTGTCTGTTAATACTAACCTATTAAATTTTCTCCCCAAAAAGCAGTTCTGTAATCTGCCAGCTGTTAAATGACAGAGAAGTGAAAGCTTTATGTTCATTCAGTAATCACAGCAGCTCTTTTTCACTAAACCAGTTTTCCATTTATAAAAAGCCTGTCAAGGTAACGTCTCAAGAGAGAAACATGCTCTCCCTTCATCATTCACCCACATTTTTAATGTGATTCCAAGGCTGGCTGTGAAATACCTCCCAACCATAGAAGAAGTCTTTATGAAACCAACAAAATACTTTAAATTATTAAGTTCCACTTCAGTATCTCTGATATATGGTATTTACAGTTATTAGAGATCTTCATGGTTTCTGACAGTTGGAAAATTAAATTTAGAGTTTGTTGGAACTTATTGTAGATACTAAATGCTGAAGCAGTAAAGGTATACTAGTAGCGCTGTAAGAATTACTACACATTGAATCTCCCCTCAAAATATCTTCACTAAGAGCTAAAAAATTACTTTATTGAATGCATTTTGCAAAACCTATTCCTATAAAACCCAAGCAGTGTGGTAGACAGTTGAAAAAATTATATCTGACACAAGTAGATAACAGCGCAGATATTCTTCTTTGTCTTACATGACACACCAAAATCTGAAGGAAAATTCCAGAATTTCAATGACAGATGTGCAATGATCTTGTTGGCAAAATTAAACAGCATGGAATAGTTTATTTGAAAACAAAGCCTTTTGAGACTTTGCATCTCCCAATTACTAAACTTTTTCTCAAAACGGTGAGGTGTAGCTTCTGCCTCTAATAGGATAAGATTATAAATCTCATGGGTTGGTTTGTCTTTTATTTGAGGCAAGTAAGACAGAATCCAGTGTCATACTTCTGCTCATGCTTATCTTTAATCATAAGTGTTTAGTCAAAGAATTCACAGTCAGAAATTCAAACTATATACAGACTAGATGTCTAAATCCAGCAAGTACAAATTTTAAGGGAATAAAATCGTTAGAAAAAAAAAAATTCTTAGAAATCAAGGGGGCATTTTTCTTCCAGTATTTTGATTTATCTCTTCTATCTCTAGCGGTCTTTAATAATACTGTACACCAAAGGTCTCTGTATGAAAGATACAGACTCCTTTTGGGCAAAGTATTTCTGACATACTCAGGTGCAAATATACAGCTGGACAGAGAAAAATACAGCTGGACAGAGAAGCTCGTCATAAAAGCTGCACTAGAATCAGTGTACTTCAGGGTAGAGTTGTGCAGTCAAAGTAATTTCTTGCAACTGATCCCCACACACCCCTAAATAAAGGTGATTTAACACTACTGAGATTTAAAGTTTCTGTTGTAAGGGAGTTTGGGCATTTACAATGAAGAATTTTATCCAAAAGTTCTTCAGAGCAGCTAAATTCAATTATGGGCACAGATTGCAAAATTTCCTATCAGCAAGCTGCCCAAGAAGTGACATGTTTCAGGTTTCAGTCTAGGGGCCATCCTGAGAGCATCCTTTCTCCTGAAGATCTGGCTGCTGGGGCTCAGGGTCAGCTCAGACGGAGTGCAGCCGAGGGCTGTCCCCTTCCCTTGGGGACAGTGCCAGAGCGCTCCCACACAGCGCTGTGGGCTGACGGCCCAGCCTGGACCTGGACGCAGGCCCATCACCGCAGCCCTGTCCAGCCCCCCCAGGGCTGGGCCTGACCCTGGCTACCACCCTCGGGTCTGTCCTGCTCCCCCGCAGCCCTTGCTGGGGAGGCCCCTGCCTCTGCCAGCCCTGCTGCTCCTTCATAGCCACAGTAAGAGTCGCAGGAGTACATCAAATTTCCTCAATTTAATTTCTAGAAGAAGTTGAGACACTCATTCTATTTCAAGACGATGCAGATTCCTTCCTACAGCCAGGCTGGTGGGTTTCATGTAAAACCAGGATAACATCAGCAATTCAATCTATAACTTTCACACCTGAAAAACTCTGAAGATACACGTTGTGAGATACAAATCCAAAGAAAAACTTTGGTTTACAGAGCTTAAAGTATCGCCCTATGCAGCTCGCATGTACCCAGACTATGGGTGTGCTTGTGGGGAAGGAAAAAACCAAACAACAACAACAGAATTCCGCACTTGTAGTCACTGTTTGTTGCTTCCAACATTTCCCATGTCATCCATCAGATCATAACAGAATGTATTCAGTATTTCTCCATATACCGATGTGAGAAAAGCACCATTTTAGGAGGAAGGAGGCAAGGCATACGGGAACAAGTAGTATCTTTCATTTGATCAGCTGGTATAAATGGAAAGCATAAGGCTTGCTCAGCAAGATCCTGAGCTGCAAAAGGGCTTCACACCTAAGCGTTATGCATCTTCTCAATTCTGACCTAATTTAATTACTTAGTTTAATTTCTGTCCCCAAATTTTTCCTGGTTTATATTCATAGACCACCACAGGTACAACAGTGCTGCCACCATAACATACCTTGTACTGACATAAGTAGGCAATATGCAAAGGTACATTTACCTACTTCTTCCTCATACACACACACACACACACACACACACACACACACACACACTTCTTTTGGGAGCATGACACTCAACAGATAATCAAGTCAATATGTGAAGCAGAATGAGAAAAAAAATATTCTTAACACAATGGTGACAATTTTGACAAAACTATAAAAGGAAATCTGGAATGAGATGTTATTAGACATTTCAGAAAAACATATATATCTTGTGTCAATCAGAAAACACGTGTCAATCAGAATGGCATGAAGTGAGGTAAGAGCTGTTTATTAAACTGTAGAAATAGTGAAAAAGTACATTAATGTTACATGAAATCATTAGCATGTAAGTGATACTTTGATCCAAAATTTTCTTAACATCAAGAATAATTGGCTATTTTTTTTCTCCCTCCAATCCCACCATGCTTTTGAAATGCCTTTGAGTATTTGCCTGTTAGTTTACTAACAGCTGCAGAGGATGTGGGCAAACAGAAGATTTGACTTAACTGCTACAGTGAATAACATGTAATGGAATCAACTTCTATTATTTCATAGGCTAAGATTCATTTTGTAAAACTAAAATCTTTTTACAGTTGTCAAACAGAAGGACTGTTCCTCTCAAGCACAGCAGTGAATGAATAATAAAGAAATAGCTACCTGCGTAGCTCTAAGGGAGCTCAGTAGAACTCAGATGGCTTTCAAAGATGTGAGTCAGGACCTCTTCTTTTAAATCCAGATAACCAATGGACAGATCCATTGTGTGCAGGTCCCATTAGAAGCTGGGTATATATGTACACTATGATGATTGAAAGAAATCTTTTGCCTCCTCCTAAATATAAACCGTGTAGGATCTTCTTGGGCTGACTTTTATCACCATTGAAACTTGGTAGATCACACTTACTCTTTAAAAAATGCAGAATTGTTAACTTAGCTCGTCCTGTGTTTTACATGATAACACAGGAAACTCCGGATTTCTTCTAGCCCTACACAAAGTAACCTTACTGTTTTGAAATATACTGTTAAGTTTAAAATGCATTTGATGGCTTAAGCATTCACAGGAACTTAGTGCTGTAGATCACAGAAGGAAAGCTCATTTACCCATCGGTTTTACAGCTCCAAGCAAGGCAGCACTGCATAAAAGATACTTTGTCATTCCTTGCCCTTCATACCAGGCTGATTCCCCTGCTGTTAGGGGACAAAGACATATAAGCTTTCATAGTGTACAAGGCCAGAGACAATTTTACATGGACGGAAGACATGGACAGTTTCCTGTCTCATTTACTGAACGCTGTTTACAGATTTTAATTGCAGAATGTCACTTTGGTAGTTACATCCAGTCTGTGATACACCTGCTTAGCTAAGGTTGTGCCACTGTTTTGGGGTTGTTTTTTCCATATTCATGCTTTTTAAGTCAGACAACTAATTTCTTCCAAGACCTCTTACCTTTTCATTTAAATAAACAAGTAATCATACAGACAAAAAATAGAAGTGAAACAAAAAAACTCAAAATACTTATGATAGTCCCCATAAGGATAATTATTTAACGTTAGCACAAATCTAAAGGTTTTTTGGAAGGCCCCTTTTTAAGATTAGTGTTGAAATTTAATAACCCTGAAGCATTTTGTTATACACTACATTTTATTAGAATTAGGGTAGCATAAGCCAAAGTGTCTAAGCCACAAGAGGTCTCATTCACAGCCCCATGTTTGTAAAGCCTGGGGTTGGTATTATCAGCTATGTAACCCTCCAGCTAGGGAGCTGGGAGTTTACAGCTTTCACAGTATTAGTTTTTTCCCTCATTTGTCTGCCTGGTCCAGGCAAAACACTGTGGAGTCATCAAACCCCCCGCATACAGTGCTGGGGATGCAGAAGGAGCAATGAGTGGAGGCAAGTCATTAGATCAGTTTAGCTATAAACTTCAAATCTCGCTCACCTCCTGGTTTCATGGCTCCAAGCAATGCTACACTGCTTATGAGATACTTCAGATTTCCCCTTCTTTTCCATTTGCCTTTCCCTTGGCTTTTTTTTTTTTTTTGGCTGCTAATTGTATAAATTCCTCAGCACAAAGATGACTTCCTCTTACTCCCGTTCATTGCACTGTGCTAGCAAAGTACTGTGACACTCCTTGTGTGTAAAGTGGGTTTAGGCTGAAAATAGTAATATCACGGCTAAATGGGTTGCTGACATTGATCAACAAGAGGGAAGAAAATTCAACAGCACTAAAGGATACCACAACGGCAGTGGCAAGAGATGATCTAACATTACCCTGCAATCTACTCGAGCCGAACATGAAAGGGGCTAAGTGCAAAATTATATGCATCATGGCCAACATTAAGACAATGTAATAAACTTGAAAACTAGGTTCTAGCACTTCTGTGAGTTGTAGCTGACTGTAAACATCACAGATTATTTCAGTGTAGTCTTGTGTCTACAAACTAGCGTTGCCTGTCCATATGCATATACATACTCACTGATGAAATTTTCAGAGGAGTTTAGAAAGCACCCTGATGTTCCTTTGACTTAGTTTGTGATCTGGAGCTCAGATTCACAAAGGAAAGAATGGGGGTGACACACTGGATGGGGCACCACAAAAAAAAAACTGAAAAAAAATATTTTTCCTCATTTACAGTACTTTAGTTCTGAGAATTTCTAGGTCTTTTGAGAACTTGTAGATCTTGTCAGGAGCTTTCATCAGGAAAATATAGGTTCAATTTACATACCACTTACAGAACTTTTAAACTCTTACAAAAATATGAAAACCAGGATTACAATAGGAAATTAGGAGACTTGTATAGATTTTAGATCAAATATCGCAGGTAACCTTAAAATTTCCTGTAATAAATAACCAAGTGTTATGTAGTTACCTTATTTGAATCCAATGACTTGTATAGCAAAATATAACTCCCAGAAATGGAGTGACATCTTACAAGAGGCATAAAACACTGCCATTTTACTCCAGTGGTTAATCATCCTTTTAGTTATAATGTGTATCTAATTTTGTATTTGCATTTTTAGTTATATTCACCAGCTACTGTTTCTTGCTAAGGTTCTGCTAGCATAAAAATTCTTCTGTTTTTCTCCTCTGTGAAGGTACATGCACTTTCTAATCAAATCTTTTCGTCAGCTGCATCTGCAGTTGATGGGAAGGGATTGACAAATTATTTTCCCCAAGCTCAATTCAGCAATAAAATACCATTTCTCACTTTCAATTTTTTGGTGTAATTTTCTTTCCTCCTTCCATTCCCAGGTTTCGTCATCTTCAAAAAATGAAAAAAGAGTGAGAGGTAGCTTCAGCATTTTTTTCTTTCATTGGGAATTCACATACTGTGCATTAAAATATGCTCAAATTCTTTACTTAAGAAAGAGGCTCTAGCTCAGATAAATGTAAGCATCAAAGGTGGAGGAAGATTGAAAGAAAATTGTCAGATGATTCTTTTAATTATAAATTCATACTCAAGTAAATAGACATCTCTTTTTACTTCAGAATTTTTAAAGATTTTTTCTGTACAAGTTAGGAGTGACACAACTGTAACCGCCATTCAGAACAATGACCCCTGCAGTTCATGGGAAATACAGGCTGCAGCTGCTGAATTTCCAGTCAAAAATCTTACACTGCTTTAAAAAGGGGCTGGTCATTGGTTTTACTGGAATGCTGAAATGACCATAATATACCCTGCAGTATAGTATTGCTAACAAAGGATTTGAAACGATCAACTATGGATGGAATACGTAATTCTCAAGAAAGCTAGTACGGATAAGTATAAATGAAGGGTAAGCTCATTGTTCTTAAGGAAAGACGCCAAAGGTCTTTAAAGTCAGAAAAAAAGTCAGTTAGGGATTCTGACAAAGCAGACTGGAGCCATTTTAGAGATGCATACTGCCTGAAGACTAATAGGCATAATTTGTGCCTATTTTCTATCTTCACATAATGTCTGGGTATGTAAAGATCAGCGACAATCCTTTTGTGTGTCCCCTAAGCGCAAGGGGAATAAGTACAAGGCATTGGTTCCACTGTTTCTCAATCCTAAATATACCAAAACACTCTGAGGTTATACATCTGAAAATAATTAAAATCCTTGTTCCCCATGCCTCTAGGAATTTGGACAGGAGGTAATTTATACATCTCAGGAAGGACAACATTCCTCTAGGCTGCTGCTGATACAACTACTTAGTGTCTTCATTATTTAAAGAGCATTTTTAATGCTATTGCTATTATTGTTATTATTAAAGAAAAAAACCCAAACATTCTTCAGAATAGTTTTTAGAATGCATCACTAAACCCAAGTAAAATTGATAGAAAAGAAAAAAACAAATACTCTTACACTAGAGAGGATAAATGTGATACAAAATTAAACTGGATATCTGAATAAGCTTGCATGGTATGTTTCTTTATTATAAGTACTATATATTATAAATAAATGCACTATGTAAATTATTTTATATGTTATAGTATAATTTCCATACATTATTAGAAAGCTATTTTCCTTTACTAAGTGGTACCAAGATCAGACAGAATGAGAGCAAAGACCAGCAAAAATTCAGAACACTTTACAAGAGATAGTTGGGAGCAAGAAATATGTCCCAGCAAGGACTCCCTCCCCTACACTTATCATTTTGCATTAAAGGTTGAAATTACTGAATGTTCCTTCAAAGTCTTTACACAATGACTTCTTAAGTAATTTGCTGTTGGTATATAATATCCAAGAATGAAATCTTAATATAAAGGCAAATTCCCCACTGACATCAATAGGGAGAAGGATTTAACTCGGGGTATTTCGCTCTGCAAAATCATTACTTGACAGCTCTACCATCTACAGAGAAGTTCCCTTTGCATACTAACAGAGCATCCAATTAAGCTATGAAAACCAGAAAGTTTCAGTGTAGTTCTTATAATCTAAAAGAGATGATTAAGGAACTTCTGAGGAATGCAGAGATAAAAATTAGCAAAAGAAAAGGATGTTAACAAGGCCAACATTATACAGATAAAAACAAGCCATGTATCTAGGAAGGATTTGATCTAACTCCTCAGCAGATTATAATTATCGTAAAAAAAAAAGCTATACACACTGCTGATATTAAAAGCTGTTGAAGTATTGTAAGCTTTAAAGTAAAATAAGAACCTACTGTAGAAAGAAAACGAAGTCATTAAGGAGCAACCCCACACACTTTCACTTCAAAATCATTTCAAATAAGTCAGTTAAAGACACAATTAGGACAAAAATAACTGTTTGTGCAGTATTTTTTACTCATGCTATGGTACCACTGAAATGAAAGGCAACTTCAGGTGTGTACTAGTTTTGACTTGCATGGAGTGAATTTTTTTTAACAGCAGCTTGTATGAGGCTCTGTTTTGGCTTTGTGATGAAAACAGTGCTGATAACACTGGGGTGTTTTAGCTATTGCTGATCAGTGCTCGCACAGAGCCAAGGGCTTTTCTGCTCCTCACCCCACCCACCAGCGAGGAGGCTGGGGGGGCACAAGGAGTTGGGGGGGACACAGCCGGGACAGCTGACCCCCACTGACCCGAGGGATATCCCAGACCATGGGACGTCATGCTCAGCAGGTAAAGCTGGGGGAAGAACGAGGAAGGGGGAATGTTCGGAGTGAAGGCGTTTGTCTCCCCAAGTCCCTGTCAGGCGTGCTGGAGCCTGGCTGTCCTGGAGGTGGCTGAACTCCTGCCTGCCCATGGGAGGTGGTGAATGAATTCCTTCTTTTGCTTTGCTTGCGCACATGGCTTTTGCTTTACCTATTAAACTGTCTTTAGCTCAACCCACAAGTTTTCTGACTTTTACCCTTCTGATTCTCTCCCCCATCCTACTGGGGCAAGCAAGCAAGCAGCTGGGCGGCATGTGGCTGCTGGCTGGGACTAACCCAGAACAAGGTGTCATGTGTGAACTTTGCTGTGACTACTTATTCTCTCAACCAGAAAAATGGAGCTGGCCCAAGACTAAATACTTTTTTTTTTTTAATAAAATTCCCCATGACAGAATAAAACAAATTAGATTTCTTGTCATGCCTTTTCTAATCAGCACATGATATTACCTTGCTTTTGATCCCTCAGAGCATCATCTCTAACCTCCCTAACTGAACCACATTGCAATGAACCCAGGAACAAGCAGACAAATGCTAAAGGATACCTCTCACTAAGGAAGAATTAACAAAAGTTGTAGCTAGGTCCAGAGTAATTACATGGAGGGAGCAGGCTATGTTCAAAACTAAAGAGAAGTCTATGCGGAATTACATACGCTTTTGGAAAGGGCAATCAGATTGTACAAGGTGTCTAGCTATAATACATCCTTTATGGATTACTAGAGGACTAGTTGCAACAACAGTCATAGGTACAGTTAAAGAATTTTTGATAAATAAGTAAAAGCATTTCACAGTTTAAGTCTTACACGGGCTTTGAGAAAAATCTTTTATACACATCTTTTCCCCCCAACATTAGCAGCAGGAAATGCATGAAGAATGAATGACCATTGGACTTGATTTTATTAAATATTGCATTGTAGTGACCTGCTTTTACTGATATTAAAATCTACCACATAGCAATATCCTTTAGATCACATTATATTTATAGAGGGAAGTCTTGAACTTTCTGGTATTATATGTTCATATGTAAATTGTATGAACATGCAAGCTACGTAAAACTTACTATTTATTCAGGAAATCAAGTACCAAAATGAAAAAAGCAATATATGCTAATGATAAAAAATTGTTTTCTTTCCACTGCAGTCTCTTAAGTTCACAGTATAACCCTGCTATTTATACAGTGTGAATTGTGCTTGAAATTAAAACACTTTCTAATAAGCACCAGCTTGCAGCTACAACTTCCTTTTCTTCTCAGTAACTGCACCTGCAGTTTATAACATTCTCAAGCCAGGAAAAAGATAAATTTGGCTTCTTATTTCTATTGTTTGCACTGAACCTTGCTGAAAACAGAATTGGAGCTATAGAGTTAGACTGGAGGTTCTCCTGCAAAATTTTTTCTTGTCACAAACCTTTAACAAAGGCAGGACTACTTTGAATGGGAATACTGCTTGTTTGATGGCACAGACTTACACCAGACACAGGTGTTAACACTCCTCTACTCTGTCATGAGAAAGAATGCTGCTTGGCTTGAGCACTGTACTTTCCCAGCTGTTTTGGAAAAGGATTAAGACAGTACTGCAAACCCCCAGAAAAAGAAACATACCTTGTCAAACACCTTATTTTGGAAAGATAAAATTCAGTAGTTGTCTCTATAATTGATTTTAAAGTCCTGTTAAAGCTACTACAGTCATATTTCCATATATGTACACATCTGCCCCATCTAAGCAGCACGGCATCTTTCTCCTTCACTTGCCTCACCTAATGCAGAAACCAGGCATTCCTATACATATGCCCTTGGAGGGGCTGATACGAATGCTCTAACAATGTCATAGTACAACTGGGCTCCAAACAAAATGTGCATTTTATTTTATTTTTTTAAATAAAAGACTCGCTTATGAATCTTAGAAAAAGAAATTCTAAACCTACAGAATTTCACTTATCCAGAGAAAGACTCATCCAGGAAGTTAAATCCCTTAATTTCAAGCCCCTCTTGAGTTGGAGTAAATTCAATTTCACTGCCTTACTTATTCATTTAGACTTTATTGGGATAAAGATAAGTGCAGCTCTTCCTGCCAAACCACTGTCACATGGCAGAAACGAACACAGAAGTAATACAGGAAGAAAAGAGAGGGCATCAGAAGCACGGCTCTAAAGCATACTTGTGCAGGCTCCTCTTTGCTTTTTGTTGGGTTTTAAATGAATTTTTAGAGGCAGTAGCAACTCAGCTTCAGACATAGCAGAGAGCACTCACAGCTAGTTGAGAAAAACAGCCTGAAGAATTTCAGACACACACAGCAAGCAGTGAGTTGAAGTAAATATTGTTTTATCTAGGGTAGAAGAAAAAATGCAGGTGAAGTCACTTCCATTTGAAAGAAAAAGAGTAAGTCTTGATCCATTTGAGAAAGTTTTTCTTCATTAAGAGGAAGATTCAGCATCCCGGCTGAACTCAGGTGTCTCAATCCCCTTTAAGAGCAGTTACATACATGCTGTATTTTGTCAGGGCTTTCTGTGGGGTTATTTTAGCTACGTATCCTGGCAGCATGTGACTTAAATCTCATGCTGAGGTGTTCACCTTTCCTCATGCTCTGTCTGGAGTTTAGGATCCAGAAATCTTTCACAACACAGTCCAAAACTTTGTTTGTACATAACTCCTCCAGAGGATCTAGCCCGAACTGTATGCTGCTCAAAAGCAAGCCCATCTCGGGCAAGTGGTTATGGAGAAGCTTCACAACATCTCCACAGGTAGATGCTGCCCCTTCATCTCAAGACACCTTCTCTTGGCACTGCTGCTGCACACCCCATAGCCCCAAATGGCACCTGAAACCACATGGATCACTTCAGATTATGACTGACTCAAACTCTTTCCAGAGTCAGCACTATTTTCCTACATGTCCCTCATCAGAAACACCCTTCCTTAGGAATTTACTCTGATTTGTTTGGGGTTAAGGTCTGTTTGTCCCGTGTCTCCCCCCCCTTCCCTCCCCCCCTTTTTTTTTTTAAAGGAAAATAATTTAGGTAAGGTTAATGTCAATAAAATTTGGGGGAATTCAAAAGTTTAACTAATTTTACAGCTGTATTCTGAGATCTTGTCTCACACGTGTGTGAGTCTCTCCTGAGTCTCTTTTGAAACCAGTTTAGTCTTCAATTTCACTCCTGTAGCCTGTTCTTTACTGCCAGGAGACTGGATCTCTACAAATCCAATTACAGAGCCAGCGTGTTTGTTTATAGCAAGAGGTGCAAATTAGCACACAGCTCCTCTTTTAAAACTTTTATATCAACAGCATTTAATATTAATAAAATTTAAGTGTTGCACTCACTTAGTGAAGCACCAGTATATTTTATTATTGCAGTTTATACTTCTAAGATCAAAAGATCCTTCTCTTGATCTTATATTCACAAACTTCTAATTGCGTATCACAGAGGGAATAGCTGCAGCAGAGACATGTTTTCTTTATTTCCTCCCTCAATAGGAGGCCCATATAAGAGCATTATACTTTCTTCTGTACCCACTGTTGAGGTTTGACATTGGTAATTTAATGTGCTAACCCTGCCGGAGCTGGCTCAGATTGTTTCTGTCACAACATGTTTAAAGAGCTCCGTGGTCAATCCCGCGCTGATATGAGAACTGTCAGTCATGCAGTGGCATTCTTTGCTGAACAGATGACTGACGCCAAGAAGTTCAACTGCTGAAGTGTCAACTCTTCAGGAAGCTACAATGCAATCTTGGCTGGCATACAGATTATCTCAATGTTTACATTTTCAAAATTCAGCTCTATTTTTTTTTATTTTATTACACAGTAACACCAAAGTAATTAAGTGTTTGGACCTTAAAAAAACCCCACACCACCACCACCCCCCCAAAAATATCAACCCAAGCTTATAAAAGCTTACAGTATCTCTAAGTGCTCTTAAGAACAAGATGGACCATTTAAAATTCAGCGTAGTTTAATTTCATGTTTGTTACAAACAATGAAGGTTTTTAATCACTCCAAAAAATGAAACCTATTCCCTGGTGCCAGGTTGGACTCTGGTTTTCATCAAAGTAGTAAATAGAAAAAGATACTTTCTAAACTTCCCATTTTCAAACAGCTGTTTTAACCAGAATGACTCTGAACATTTTTTTGTCATTTTCTCCCCCTGCTCCTTCACAGTACATAAAATATATAGCAGTAAGGGATGTTGTAAGTTGCTGCTGCCTTCAGCAGCTCCATGACCTGGGAGGTTCCTCTGTCCTGGACTGATGGACATGGCTGCCTCTTTCCCGTTTGCAGGTTCAACCAGCAGCAAAGCCGAGTGCGTATCCCTGGGGCACACATAAAAGCCACCACCAGGCCCTGCCATAGAGAAGGCACCCACAGCCCCGCAGTGCCCAGCCCAACGCTTCCAGGACCCACACAAGCATAGAGAGCCCCGTCCCCACCTCCTCTTGGGCTGGCAGAGACAGGAGGTCACTCCTGTGGGCGCACACCTGACACCCTCCCACCTCACAGGTCCCCAGCTCCCCAGCTGGCCCAGCCCAGTGCTCACTGCTAGCAGACACGCACCCATCCCACAGGCACCCCACACCCGCAGGTGCCCCCAGACACCTGCCCAGACCTGGGGGCCTCCAGGCCAGACACCCCTGATCATGCTTGATACCCCCGCCCAGACCCGGGGCCTCCTACTCGCTGCTGAGTTCAGCTTGGAGTTGTCTGGCACATACACATGAACTCTCGCTTTGGGGGTGATAGAGGCACACGCCATCCCTGCAGCTGGCACCGGGCACGCAAGCTGTAAAGCCACAGTCCTGCTCAAGACACCAGCACTGAGCCCCTCATCCTGGTGACTCCACTAGCTGGTTTTGGGGACACACACCGTTCCTCCCCAGCAGCTGGAAGACCCCCACACACCCAGTTGCTGGCACCACAGTCCAGGAACACCTACACCCCTGGACTGACCCCAGTAGTTGCCGCTCACACAGGATGGAGAGAGATCCTGCAGAGGGGGAGTTAAGGTAAGGCAAGTCAGCCTGTGCTGATCAGCCACAGGGCTCGGTCAGACAGGCGCACAGACCAGCCCCCTTTTACACAAGACCAAATCTTTTATACCCCTCTCTGACTGCCTCGGCTTTGTTCCTCCCCAGTTCCCTTCCCCTAAACATTCCTTTGTAAACTCTGCATAGGCGCTCAGGCCGCCCCTGAATATCCCAAATCCTCACATTTCTTGTTCTCCCTGTCTTACCAATCACAAAGTCCTGGTGACCCTCTCCAAAGCTCTGCTTGTATTTTTTTGATGGTCCACCAATTAGTAGCTCGAGACTTTGGGGTTTTGTCATTGTCTCCCTTGTCTCCTCGGGTGGGGTCTGTGTTCCTGCTTCTCACTTCCCCCTTCAGCATCAAAAAGATCCTTGATCATATAAGCTCAGTAAGGCAGACACTCCCATCTTCCACGCAGCCTTAGATACAGAACATAAGTCTTGGTATCTATTTATGTATTACTGTAATACCTAGAGCATGATTTTCTTTTGTGAAGCTCTGAAAACATTTTAATCCATAAATTGTTGTAAAGAGCAGCACTCATTTCTTAGAAATTGTATGTTATCCTTCTAATGGCTGCTTACCCAAGATCTGCCTTTCAGATTTATTAGCTCCTTCCTATAGTTTAGACATTATTTTAATTCTTCATTCTCTCATAGCTTTATTATAATACTAATCGGAAAGCATGGGAGAATATTAAGCTAAGAATTAGCTAAGTGCTTTCCAATACTACTAGGGCTATATATACAAGTAAATTAAGCATGCCAGAGATTATTTTTTATGGCCCTTACGCTAAGTAGTACAATACAAAAGAAGATGATAACCTCCAAACTGGCTCTGAAGTGCTCTTTTGAGCTGTGCCAGGAATTATTTCATGGGAGCCAGAAATCACAGGAGGGACCATTGTATCACTGTAACTGTACAGACAATCAAGACTCAGTACCAAGGTCTCTGCGCCATTTAATTCACTGCTACTGAGACAAGCCCTAGGTGTCCCTCTTTAGCCAGTAACGATCTTCTACAAATATAGGCTCTGGACAGTTATTCTGCTGTACATACTTTATCCTGCTGCACATACTTCAAATGTATAGAATTGTAAAAAATTATATATAAATAATATAACTAGCATGTAAAGTAATTTACTTTTTGAAGTTCGTCTTACTACTTAGGGAAAGGCTAGGGAAAAAGATGCAGTAAACTTCGGTAATAATAATATGTTACATTCTATAAGTAATTTCTATGGCTTGAAGTACCTCTAATATTTTACAGCTGCAGAACTTTATTTTACAGAAGAGGCATAGTTTTGCTAAGATGATGTTCAAGGGAGCTCAGTCATTTTTGAACTCTCCCCCACCCTTGGGGTATTGTCATCTCCTGCCATAAGATGCAATGACATTAGTACACCTGCTATATTTAAATCAACAACATCTTCATTCAGGGCAAAATAATATTAAGCACTTGAGCCAAAAGTAGGAAAGAACCGCAGTGCATAATGTCTCTTTATAAACAGCATTTCCAGGAATCACAAATTTTGCTTGCCTGAAGCGAGTTATTCAAATATCTGACTATCGCTGCCATTAGCTACGCCAAGCTCTTCAGCTCTAATGGAGACTTCAATAAATCATACATTTAAAAAATGCACAAACTGCAGTAAGAGAAGTAAGTATTATTGCAATAATATACTAATTTCAAAAGGCCTCTGCCAGTACCTATTACATACATCACAATCTATTACAGCACAGTAACTCCACTGTCACTTTTAATCCTTTTTTGCCATCACAGCCTAAAAGCCTCACCAGAATCAGCGAACAGTGTTCATACACCACTGTCACTAGTTCTTCCCTCCTTGCTTACATAGCCACCAGTTCACCTTCCATAAACAAAAGGAGGTGAAGTACTAAGACCTGTCGTCATTGCCGGCTTCAAGACTCCATATATGAAACTTAACGTTAAATTAGATGTCCCTTCTTCCCATTTATCATGCTGTTCCTTCCACAGATTTAAAAAGTTTTTTCACCTGCTGGCTCAGCTGTGCCTAAGGAGGAACAGGGCCTGGGGTGGAGTGAAGGTGGGGATTCACAGTTCTGGAGCAGCTATTTCTGATCATGCATATCTATCATCTGTATTCTGATTTATGGCAAAACTCTGTGACGTTGTTTCTCTTCCTTTTAAAGGTAATGCCTTTTTTTTTTTCTTTAATATAGTAACATGTGTGGTTTTCTGCAAAGTTAACTCATCATTCCCCACTAAATGACTTGTGGCAGACAATATAGGTTTCATTTGTTTGCTCATGGTTTCAGAAGTCAGGCTATTCAGCAGGCTGCTGGCATGCTGCCTTGCTGCACTCTGTGCTCTGGAATAAAAAACCAGAAATTGCTGAGGTGTACTCAGAAAAATACCAGGCCTAACAGGAAGCAGCTTCTAGGGAGCAAAGATTGGGAGGCAACAAGTAGAAATTATCTACAGGACTGTAGTGGGAACTGAGAAACTCCTGAGAAGTGAGGGAACCGGTGTGGAAGAAAGAAGTTTGATTTCACATCTTTTATTTCTGTTTGCTTCAACCCACTGGTCTGGTTATTATATCTTAATTTACTTCTAATAAACAGAACTTCAGAGTTACGAAGCTAAACAGCTTTTTTAGTCACTACTTTTAAGGAAAACTGAGGTGTCCCCGTCTCCAGTCTTTGCCCAGCATACAAATATCTAACATAATGTCCCATTATATCTTTCTCCACCACAAATAATAATCTAAAGGTAAAACTTCAAATGAACAATGTTGAAGTGATAAAGCTTCAAGCATATGCAGGTCTTAATAGATTGTATCTGACTTTCTTGGGTTTACAACTTAAAGAGCTAAATATTAAGAATCTTTGTAGCATCTTAATTAGTATGTTAATTTTCCATTGCATTTCCATTACAGTCACACCCAGCAGGAAAATATTAATTGCTTCTGCACTCTTTGTGTATTGCACTGGCACTAACATGCAGACATTCGTATTGATAACTTGATAACAAGCTGCGGTGGTGTGCTTCCCCTACCTTCTCTGCTGACCTTTACATCCCCGTAACCCTGCTCAAGCGATAACCCCCAGTGATGGTCATAATGGATGTGTCTGGTCATGATGGCTGCATCCGGCTATAAGTGCCTTCAGGGGAGGCAGATAACACCACAACAGCCAAGGGCTAATTTGAACAATGGGCCCACTTAACCACAGTGCTGGTCAGTGTCCAACTCAAGCCAAATTTAGAAGAAACTAGCACCTGTAGTTGGTATGTAAATATGACTATGAGTCAATTATCTTACTCCGTAACTGGTAGACAGCCCAGGGCCCACTGAGCTCTCCTGCACAGCAGCAGGCTGCACACCAGGATGTCCCCTTGAGCAGGGATGCCTCTCCAGGTTACTGCTCGAGGCTGAGAGATTCCTTGCTGCAACAGATCCTCAGAAAGTGATTAATAGCATGCTGAACCTTGAAATCTTAATTAAGTGATATAAAGGATTGATTGTGCACATCTAATCCTTTAGATATAAACCGCTGACCAAGTCTGGGACTAAGTCCAGACCCAGCTGCACCTAAACTCTCCTCTGAGAAGGGGTTTAGAACACAAGGGAGTCCTTTCTGAACCTCGTGACCCAATGGGAGGGTCTCCCTGACAGTTTTGTCTGACCATGTCCTCTACATAGTAAATATCAAGTGAACCTTATCATCGAATCTTGTTAAACCACTGTCACATTTATTATCAACCTTTGTTAAATGTTTTCTATCAAAAAACATATTGCTACTTCTCTCTTTATGAGCTAAATGATTCTATCTGTGACACAAGCTCCTTGCTAGGGTTTTGGCCCTAATACAGTCCCGGGCACTGAAGCTGCATCTATACTGGAAAGGAATATGGAGGGTAACCTGGCCTCAGAGCCAGTTCTCTGCAGATTGCAAATTTCCCTTGACTCCAGGGCAGGAGCATCCAGTGGTTGGGATTTCCCGAACTGTGCTTTGCCATTGTCTGGGAGAGTGCTATGACAAAACTGTGCCAGGGACCAATCTAGTTATTTTACAGCCTACGTGACTAAAGTCCATTGCCTTAGCAATATCACCTTTTAATTTACTAGAATAGATGCATTCTTCTTGGACATAGCTCAGTGGATGGTGAAAGGTTATCCCCAGCAGGTAGGTAGCCTGTGTATGAATCCTCCCTGCTGAGGGAGATTAGAGTTTAGCTATACATCATGTGAGCCGTGACACCCACTTGTGCTCAGGGCCATAAGATGTACCCTGGCCTGATTTATTTGGTGGTATACACATAGCCTTTAAAGTTCACAAGATTTCTTTTTTGCTATATTTAAATACACCCAATGGAAAAAGTAAAAATGTGCTTTGAAATATAATATTTTATATTTCAACGAAGAGGAAAAAATATAAAGGAAGAGTGACAAATATATTTTAAATCAAAACAAATACCACAGATAAATACAATAGAAATCTGCTGGGTGTGACAAATTATGAGGAACAAAAAAAAATTTTTTTTTTCAGGCAAAGCTACTTTTAGTAATCACTGATCCTCAAATGAGCATCTTGTCTATATGGAAAAATATGATAGAAACAGATCAGTCAGCAGACAATGCCTTCTTTGAGCTTCAAATTCTTTTAAGTGAGAGTTTACAATAGTAGATTCATACGAGATTGTAATTGCAAGCTAAAACAGATGTATCAGCTATTTTAGAAGGAATGGACTATAAAGTAATCAATATCGATATTGTTTTAGAACCAAGATCACACTGGCTGAACTGTAATTATGGTCAGAAATTTCCAATGAGTGGATGTAAGGAATGTACAATTTAGTAGCGTATACAATGAACAAATATTGAAAGCTTATTTGGAGTAGTAATCCATCATTTGTGTCAAACATGACGGTGCAATCATGCACTAAATGCATGCTGTGTCAGATGCTACTGATTAAACAGATATGACTGCTGCTGAATCACACAATTATGTTCCTCTCTATCCCATCTGCTATTAATAACAGATGCAAATGCCTAAGAATAAAAGTAGTGAAGAATTGCAGTAAATACAAACAAGAATAGATGGGTAAGCACATAAAAGCAAAGTGTCAGCATCAAAGTCATCTTGAAAAGAAGATAAAACTCAAAAAAAATGAAACTGATAAGGTTGCAATGTGAAATGAGCCAGATTATTAGAAAAAATCCCACATTAATAACCTGCTGTAGAAGTTTACACTGTGTACTCCTTTTCATCACTTTTCCCTATAGCTGCTGAACTGATGTTTATGGTTCAAATTTCATTTAAATACTGGCATGATAGAATATTTTAAAATCAGAATTGTTGGCTGCTAAAATATGATTTAAAGACTGATGGCTACCTAACAACATATCAGCAGGGGTTTCAGTGCCAAGATGCTTTTAAAAAGTCACCAGGTTCTTGTGAATCCAACTTGCACAAAGATTGCTAAAACAGAGTTCATAATGCTCTGAATCCATGTTGAGAAAAAAATATGCCCAAATTTGCAACAGCTTCTAAAATACAGTCTACAGCTGGGGAGGGGGAAGTGACCTTTAGCTACATTTTCCCTCCTTAGGCCTTTAAGTGTCCTTTTTCAGGTGATGTGAAAGAACAAACCTATTTGGTGTTGCTTACAGATGCCACCATAATGCAGTATGCAGGTGCTGCTTGCCATGATTGGGGTTACAGATGTACATTTCTGAGGCCAAATCAAAATCCTTAATTTTACATGGGTTTTTTTTTTTTTCTGGACAAGGCTAATATTTTTGAGACTGTGGTGCTCTCGGAAGTAATTTACACTGGTCTGTGGCCAGGTATCTTTTTCCATGTATACCTGTACTACGAAAGAACCACTAGTTTTCACTTACTGCAGGAACCACTGAACCTCTTCACCAATCTGCTAACAGAGCTGATTATCAAGTTTGTCATAATTACATCTGAAAAAAGAAGGAAAAAAAATAAAACCCAAAGCATCAGATTCAGATAAACTATTTAAACTGTGTAAACTTAAATAGGGGCTTGGGTTGTTTTGTTTTTCAAGACTTAATTGAAATCTGAGATGAAGTGCCCATATCTCTTATCCTTCAGTGGGGGTTTAAAATGGCAGAAACACCAATAGCAGTAGCTTTGAATCTGTCTGTGCCAACATGGAAGAGGAGGATACCTGCCCGTGGTGCCACAAGCTGACAGTCATGTAAATACATTACTGGGTTATAAAATAACAACAGAAAGCAGACAATATTTAAATTCATGAAACTGAATGGTAAGATGTTCATATATTTGGCTTTTCCTTTTTTTTAAGATAAAAACCACAATCAAATGCTGTTTTTAATAGAAGATTCCACTCTCTTGTAACAGCGGTTATCACTGTTAGTCATGATAAAGACAACCAGAAATGTTTTAAAAATCTTAACTGGTATGTGATACCACCACAGGTGGATGTTTTTGAAACTGAGGGTATTGTAGTCCATCTGTACAGAATTGTCACATTAATGGAAACAGCCTCCAAATTACAAGACATTGTGACAGAAGAAATTGCATCACCTCTGAAAATTGCACAGTTTATGTATAATTTAGAACCCATTAGACAGAAAATGTAGTTTTCAGTGTGAGGAATTTTCATTTGAGAAATCTTGTTGCATAATAGTAGCACATACAGTAGTAGTGACCTAGCAAATAAATAAAATGTTCCTGGTTTAAGATAGCAACTTTACACTGGAATTTAATTCCTATGTGAACCACTTGATGAAATCAAATTGTCATATCTCAGACATACCACAGAAATGATTTGTGATAATGACTCAATATGAGTTCATCACTAAGAACTGAAACTGCTTGGTGGAGATAAATTTAATCCCAGAGCATTGCACTATGGACTGTTTGTTTGAGTCAAGAACTTTTGAAAGGCCCCTTGAGGAACAGTTCAGACACTGTTTGTCTTCTCATAGGGGTGTGTAAGGTGCAGCATCCCCCATTAGCACAGTCACCTAATCTGTGACACCAAAGAAACCAGGTCAACATATATATGATCAGAAAAAAAGAATCAGAAGGGTCTCCAGGAACAGTTCCAGGTCTCTGCAATTGTGTGTAACAGTGCAATGGCCATTTAACCTGGGACAGTCTGCAGAGCACTTCCTATGATCAAGTTGAAGACTCCAGTATCAAACATCAGTAGTGACAAAAAAAGTAGTAGGCCACTGGGTGAGAGAAGAAAAGTTCAGGTATTTCCCTTTGAGGGCTATGTCCTAAAGGCATGTGTTGAGCTAGTATTTCCTCATGATGGCAAGAAAGAGATCATGTGTTGCAGGAAAAGGCAAATAATTTCAATATTCCCAGTTTCTGTTCATCCCATCCACTATTAGCTCTCCTTGAGCACAGAATAAGATAGCTGTGCACTTGACAGGAAGCACCACACATCCCATTTTCATCTGTCAATACTCTCCAGGGCTTCAAGTATAGAAAATAGAAGAAAAACAAGACCAAATAAAACTAACCAACCAACCAACCAAAAAGCTCAGGAAAGAATAAGCCATAGAAAGGAAATATTCTGGTGTCAGCAGGTGAGGAGCAAAAGCCCTGAAGCATGAGGATTAATTAAAATATGGTACCAAAACCAAAATCAACAAATTTTAGTCCCCTTTTTGAAAACACATCCTGATCAAGCACCAATCTATCACAAATGTCAACTCATTAACATTGGTCTCATCCTTAATCTTGTCACACAACCCAACAAGCTGGGTTTACAACCAGTTAATCACTTCAGATAGTATCTGTGCCCTTAACTGCTTATCCTTTTGTAAGGTAATACATGTACCTTCTAAAACATGCTCTCTCCTCTATCCATAACCAGGTATTACCTTGGCTTGACCATTTTTTTTCTTGGCTCTTCCAGCTTGTCATACTGTCTCTTTCCAGTAGTATGTCTGTGTATATTATTTCATCTTTCCCCTTCCTTTCTGCTCTTCATGGACAAGTATTTATTTGTTGCCAAACTAATGCAGGTTCTTTTACACTACAGATACATTCACAGCTTTACCAAAGTTAAAATCATCCAGTTAATAAATGTCGCCTGTACAATGTGTAGTCTCATTGAATACTGTGCAGTTTCCTAAGCAGAATAAATCTTTTTCCTATGGCACTGGGGGTAATTCAGGAGAGTATTTCAACCATGAGTGTCAAGGATAGCAGTCAACAGCAGTGGTAGCAGCTGCTCTCAAAAGAGAAAAACAATCCTGTATCAGTTTTCTTTTTCAGAAAACAAGTTCCTTCAGAGTTTCCCATCAGAATTACTGGGAAGACAAAGCATTTCTGAACCAAGTATTACCAAACACCCCTCTAATCTTGTATCAGAAGCTACCTAATTTATTTATATGTTGGGTGTTGCTAAGGGCTCTAGTATATCTTAAACCAAGCACCTCCAGGATTTAAGTTTCTTCCTTGGCTCTGGATTCACAGATGACAGCCATTCCTTTCACAATCTTCAAAAAACTGGTGGGGACCCTGGTTGCTAAACCCACAGATTAGGAGAGTGAATACAGAGACGTTATTTATGCACCATGGTGGGTTTTTATGTATCCAAGTGTGACAAATTGTACAGAGCAGGCTTTCAGAATTCTCCAAGGGGTCTTTAGAAAATCTACCTGGTGGTTTTTCTATGTATTTAACCAGGGAGAAACCTTTACAAATCCCATCCATGGTGACAAAAGAACTTGGAAGAAAAATAAACTCTTAACTCCCACATATCAAGTTAGTTAATCCTAGCAGTAAAGAAGTACCCTACCTTCCTGTGGTACTTTTTACTTCCAGTTTAAGATCTTTGGAACAGGTAGATAGATACAGACAGAGAGAGAGGTGTATATTCAGGACATAGTACAGACCTTATATAATGGAGTCCTGGTATATGACAATAAAAATAAATGCTTACATTGATGCTGTCTCAAGGGCCATTGTGAAGTATGGAAGACATTTCTACTCTTCTCAAAGTTTCTTTCCCCTTTTTTAGACCATTCTAAGTAGCGAGATCTGTGTCCTTCACGAACTGTTCTCTGTAAATCCCTTCCTACACACCATGATCCTGCCACCACAACATACTTAAAAGCAACTATAAACTGAAAAAGGTTTTTTGTTGGCTGTATCTCTACATACAAGAAAATAACTGAAAGGAGAGGCAAAGTACTGTAATGTCAGCATTATGATTGTTTTAATAAACAATGTACTTGGAACAGTATAAATCATTTTCACCTGAATGACTCTCATGGCAACCCATTACAATACTCACTGAATGTAACAACTAATAACGGTCTTCATAAGTAGTTATTGTTACAATGGACTAGTACTATTTTGTACTTTCTAGTTGTATAATGGTTATCAAATCGTCTAAGATCTTACTGGAAACAAAGCGCCTTGTATCAGTGGTCACTTCTGGTCACTTCAGTTGTGAATCATGAACCATTTGCATGGGGTTTGTCCTGAGAATAGATGAAAACAAGAATCCTGAAAGGCAAAACACCGTACCTGTCCATTAAACATTATTAGTTACCCACTCCCTAGAAAAGGCAGTGCGTACGCTATCCCGCACAATGCATGGCACTAGTGCTTCCTCACAGCAAAACCTTGCCTAGCCTTGGCAGTATGGCAGAGGAGGTTAGAGGTCCACAGCTGACCATAGGCTTAACTCATCTTAAAAGCTTTCTCCAGTCAGGTTGTTAACTCTAACATGAGATTAAAGTGAGATTCATGGAGTCATGGAGCCTATCTTTTGATTAGACATTCCTAATAACATCCTGATGTCATCATCCATTAATGCATAGTGAGGGTTTGGTTCTGCAGAGAGGGAGAGAGTATCAGCATTTTATTTCTAAAGCTATGCAATTTAAAATGTTTCTTCATCTATTTGGCTTTGGCTTCTGCAATGATATTTTCTTCATGTTGCTGGCTATAGTTATGTTATATATATGAAGTGAGGCATATGACCAGAAAAACGGGTAAACAAATTATTTCATTTATAGAGTGTTTCTTTCTATAGAATTAGATATAGAAAACACATGTAATAATTATGTATTTATTTCAGTAGTTGTTTTGTGCTCAGACATGGTGTATAAGCAGTATTTTGATTGTACAAGCCTACACAGGGTATGAAAATGCCTCTCCTACCTAGATGTCCAAGGAAATCATGCAGTAATAGGCATCTTCTTCCTGACCTACCATGATTGCCCTAAAACAAGTTGGAAAGCAGCACCTCTGGTCCTATTTCCCTTCCCATACAGATTGGTGAGAGGTAAGAGTGGGCACATCCTGGGTGATGAATTTATTTCTCTGTGTGACTGAGCTGTGCACACTAGTGTGTTTTGTAGAGGCATTAGATATGCTCTGTCAGTATAGATCAGTAATAAACGATTCTCCCTTGAACTAAGAAAGCAACCAGAGATATTTGTGGGGAATAGAAGGCATAAACACAACATGCAGCTAAAACAGGACTTGCTATTCTAAATGATGGTTGCCACAGAGAAGTTAGCTGGATATAAATTTACATGTTTGGAACTATAGACTTAATTATCACACAGGCACTTAACATGCAATATGTGTAACCATATGTAATAAAATCCCTTACAAACCAGAAAAAAAGTATCAAGTGAATTCGCACCCAAATATATACCCTAAAGATGAGCTTCTAGCCACAATCAGATGATCCAAAAGGTGGCTTAGCCTGCCTTTTCCAGCCAGGCTGTGGTGTTTACCTTTTCCAATACCAGTATCTGAATTTTGCTTCCCAACCCATTTTCAGTCATTTTAAGTATTGCCAAGGGGCCTATCCTGATCACTGCCTGGAAACAAGAGCCCATTCACGCATGGGGCTATAACATAAGCAAGTAGGAAAAGTGTCAGCTGGTGGAGAGCCTTTGATCAAAATGAAATTAAAGTGTTAGCACGTTGCAGCTATCTGGAACGCTGAAGCAGGAAGGCTATCGCTGACGTAAATCAGGACCAATCACTTTGGACTCACAGCTTTAGTAAAATGTATCCTTGTTTAACCTTTTGATAAAATGGTTACTGAAAAGTAACCTGCAACGGATTGTTTCCTTGTGTCTCAACCCTCCATTTAAGTATCTTTTCAAGACTCCAAACCCCACCACTGAGCTATCAAACACAGAGCACATGCTTCCTTCAGAGGGATCTGAAGAGATGGTTATACACCTCCATCTTTAATGACTACATCAGTAGACAGGAGTGCAGAGGAAGGCAATGATGGGGATTAGTGAGCAAATTTCAGTCTTTACAACAACGGTAGGGAAATCTCAGCTGCAGCACCCGACTGCTAACGAAGCAGCCCCTGCAAAATGGATTGTCTGTGAGCATTACACTTACACTGTTTACTATAACCCTTCTCTGTGATGTATTGAAAGGCACTCGCATTAATTTTGTTGGCTTGATAAAAGCATATACTGGCACACTTAATCGGTATACGTTTTCCACAGTCATTTTCACTTCTCACACTTCGATTTTATCTTCCAAATATTACAAAGGTATTGTTGCAACTCAGTAATTTCATTCTCAAATAGTTTGATACTGAATTTTCCAATAGGTTTGAAGATAGGTTCCTTATTCATATTTTGGGGTAAAGAGGGGAGCTAGACTGGCCACATATTTCAGTTGTGCCAGGCAGAAACAGACTTACCTGTTGTAAACCACAGACCTTTCATGTCGGGAAACTGAGTGACATAATTAAGGAGACAGACAGAATAGCCACAACACTTCAATCAGCTTCTAAACATTTGTTTAAAGAATGCTTGCTAGTTGTCTACAATTTGTTTTTACACGGCTATTTCAATTACATGTCTTGCAACAATTAAAGTAGTTCCTTCTTTAATGATTTTTATGGAAAAAATCTATAAAACTTTGAAAATACATTCCTATCTTATCATTTCCATTTATTTGACTCAGTGCGCCTCGTATCCTAACTTTGAACTGGCTCATACCCCACTGTAGTTCCTTTTAAACCTGCTCTCTGAAATTCTATGTTTTCATGTGCTGAACACCTCTCAAGACCAGTCTTACCATAGCTGATTGATCCTTTGAATATCAAAAAAAAAAAATGATGCTGATAAACTTTTGGAAGAATGTTAAAATGATGGTACTTCATATATAGATATGGCTTAGGCACACATGAAGATAGAGAAAAGCAGAGGAAATTGTGTTTGCTGCTGAACTGTGAAAGGTAACAGAAATAGCTATGAGGATGAATTATGTCATGAAGAAAGAATTTTCTAAAAGTTTAGCATTTAAAAAAAAAATAAAAAGAAGCAGCCAATCACCAGAAGCAATTATTGCAATTAATTTGAGTCTTTTCCTGCTGGCCTCTGAAATTACAGGCACAAACCAGTGTTTTTACCTCCTCCATCAAGTCTTTTAAAACTCTCTCTGTGAAAGGAGCAAGCGTTTTCCTTTACTAAGTCATTTACATGAAAAATTACAATATTCTGGGATTTCTGAAAAGCATATCAATCACTTAACTCTTGTCCCACAGCTAATGGCCTTTCCAGAAGTAAAAATAGCTACTTCTTGAGCCTATGCAGCATATCAAGTAATTCTGGGATACTAGCCATAACTGCAGGTTATATTTCCAAGCCACATCGGTTGCCCAAAATAGTTAGCAAAACCCTGTTTAGTTCTGTACCCTTCTTCTCAGTTTGGCATTCACAAGTCTGCAACAAGTTCTCAGTAGCTGCTAGTTAAGACAGTTGAGTCTAAAGTTGCCGAAAACATAAAAGACAAACTGCCTTGCTGTTCTGGTCATCCACATGAGATGCTACTAGCACTAAGGTCCTTTTACGTATTGTCGTGAACCACCATGCTAATTAGTATTCTAGTTTAGACAAAATATTACATTAAGAATTTAAAGGAAAGTTCTTCTGCCATATTAACCATCATATTCAAGTCAAAAACTTCTTCCACATCTAAAGCACAATGCATATGACAAAATGAAAATGTTCTTTTAGTTATTGCCTCCCCGCTTATTTGCATTAAGCTTCACTTCTTGGTTCACCTATAAATGCTTGAGGGAGTTTAAGAAGCCATCTGACACCTCAAGCCTAAACTGGAATAGGACTTAAAGCTAACTATTCCTTCATCTACTTTCTTAAATGTACTATGGTTTTATTTTTTTATTTTTAAAGCAGGCTACACAGACTGGAACCAAGCATCAAGGATCATTCCCTGAAGGTTAAGTGATGAGAATTAAAGACATACTGTGATCCTCAAAGTTTCTTACTGAATAGCTACAGCTAATGCCACTTCATTTTTGGATCAAGCTCCATATACTGAAGTGATTTATTGCTCTGGCAGCTAGGAGCAACTTGTCATTTTGGCAACAACAGAAGTTCTGCCATTACCTTCAAAAGTGGCAGAAGATCAAGCTCTTTTTTTTTTTTATCTTAAACACACAAGAAACTGAGTTTGAAATTCCAAGAGTTTAGACAGCAAAACACCATTCCCTGGCACTAATAAACTTCTTCTGTGTTCTAGGGGATTGTTCTTTGGAATTTGTTATGCTTAATATGTTTTTCCATTCACTCTGTTAATCCAAAGCTTTAAAGGCTTTCTTGCTCTTTGTATCAGTACAGATTAGGATCAAAACAGTTTTCATTTAAAAATTCCACTGACTCTGAAAAAAACTATACATAAGAGTCTGCTTAAGTTGGTTAGACCTGTGTTTTCTTTAGGATAATTGTCTTTTGTTCTTTATTTCCCTTTATTTCCCCTGCAAACAAATATTTCTGCTAGGGTTCTTATGACTTTTCCCTCAATATTAAAATATTAATCTCACATTAACTACAACAGCGTAATAATAAAATATACTCCTTTTGATTCTCATCAGTTGTTCTTACATATATAGCACTTCAGAGATTCCTAAAATACCTACAAAGTATTCCCTTGCTTTTCCTCAAAGCACATTAGTTTTGCTGGGTTGCACCTCTGGTTTGCTCTATCTATGTTTTGGCTCTGACTGAGAAATTACAAAATCTGACACAATAAACCTCACATATATGCTGTTCATATTGCATCTAAAAGAAAGCACAATAACAAAAAAGAATGTTGAATTAACTGTGTCAATACATAACAACAAATTCCCTCTACCAGTACCAAAGAGCCTCTATTATCAAGAGAAAACAATTTTAATAACCTGTAAGAAATCGAGAATAAAGATACTATGAAACCTCAATGTTGAGACAAAGTAAAGTTTGGGGTTTTTTTATTGTGCTCTGATCTGTATCAGACTTGAATTCACAAGTAATTAGGTTTCTAAGCTGCCTAATATGGCCTTCTGTCTCCCTAAACAAGATTTATACTGCAGTCTGCTCTGCATTTAACCTGGAAAAGCAGACAGCAGACCTTCATGATTGCACCCTTTTCACTTTTGTGCTATGTTTTGCACTATGCCAAGACAAGAATTTGGGCAGCTGCACTCTAGCCAAGTCCAATTTAGCTTTTAGCTAGAAAGGTAGTTTTCATTTTTTGCTGGGTATCTGGTTTCAGCCAGACTGGTTCACCAGTTCAGTTTCTTTTGACTAACTGATTTTGACTAATTTCTTCAGCTGACTAGTATGTATGGTGGAAAAAAAAGTGTGATGTACTGCAAAAGGCAGTATCTAAATAATTTTCATACTTTTTCCACTGCTCCTCTGAGTAAACTGGCTTCTTTTACATCTCAGTGGGTTCATATTGGCCCTGATACATAAGTGGGAGCAAATAATAATAATTTAAAATACATTATATTTCATAGAAAAGTTTCCTATTTATTCAAAATTGAGAAATTACCTAGTTCTCTTGTGATCCTACGTTATCTCTGTTACTCATATTTAATGGAATATATCAATTAACTAGTCCATTAAAAGCATTGCTTACAAAAGCATCATGAATGCACAGCTGAAGAAACTAAAGCAAAAAGCTATAACATTCATAAAGCGGTGTAAGGAACAAAATTTCCAGATCCTGTTATTAGGAAAGTACAGTTTTTATATGTATTTTAAAAATTCAGATTATGAGACAAATTACACACAACTCTTAATGAGTATTTATTCCACCTAAGTCTACAGCTGCCTATTGGCATAGAGAACTCAAAGAGCTTTTGTAAACTGCAGTGTGTGCGTAAGCATGTAAACATTGCAATACTGAACGCTAATAACCCACACAAAGAGAAATAGGAGAATTGACAAGAATTTAATAAAGCATGTGAATTACACTGAAATGAATGTTTCTGCCCAATGAATTTCATTGAAAAAAACACTGGGTTCTGCTTGTCTACACCTGTTCTATCTTCTGTTGCTTTATAGCCTGCTTTTGGCTCCACTTAAAATTGCACAGGTGACTGCAGTATGCTTAGTAAATCATAAATGTTACCAAAACACATCATTGGTTTCTTTATTGTATAAGAATGACACAACTGCCTCACCAGTTTGTACTGAGATGAAAATGTTGCCTGTCAAAATTTGCCATTGTTCAATTCCTCTTTTACACTCTCACACTCTGATCCTGTAAAGGTTTTATCCTGGAAAACTGTAGGTCAGATATGAAAGGAACAATCTAGTGTCTTCACATAATAGATACTAGATCTGTACTTTTTCCCAGTTTAGACTAAATATGGAATAAATATAATAAGTTTGAAGATGTTGCATGTAAATGAATGAGCTCAAATTCTTTTTGTGTTTTTTTTCCCCGCAAACTTCTTATTGTCTTAATGTAATTATATGTCTGGAAAGCATAAAATAATTATATTCCTGAAAAGGTGAGGAGGAACAGTTCTGCTCTATGTTGAGGAATGGCTCAAATAAACAGAGCTTTGCCTTGGATCAGAGGACAGACTAACATGGGGGACATTGTGGTAGGCATCTGCCATAAACCACTTGATCAAGCAGGCAGATAAAGCCTTCTTCAGACAGCAGAAAGAAACCTCATGATCATGACTGGTATTCATGGGGAACTTCAGCATGGTATCTGCTGAGAAGGGGATAAGCTTGCATGTGAACAACCCAGGAGAGGCTTCTGCCGTGTGGTGATGGCCATTTCTGGATGCAAGTGATTGACAACGTGATTAGGGTGATGCACTGCTGGACCTGTTAATTACAGAAGAACTGATCAAGGATGTGAAGGCCAAGGGCAGCCTAGGCTGCAATGACTATGAAACTATGAAGTTTAAACTTCAAGAAAAATAAGCAAGAAAAATAGTAGAATTATAAATAACAGAATTACAACCCCGTATTTCAGGAGAATGGATTTTGAGTTGTCCAGGGATCTGCTTGCAAAGCTGCTTGATCTCCATGGGCAACTTCCTCTATGCAGAAGACCATCCATTCAGACATGCGGAAAGCAGAGCAAGCAGAGCAAAAGGCCAGCAAGGATAAACATGGACTTCCTGACTAAATTTAAATAATAAAAAGGAAGTACCCAGAACGTGGGGGCAGGGATAAACTACTCATCACAGATATAGTAATCTTGCCCTGCATGCAGGGATGGAGTTAAGAAAGTCATAGCACAGCTGGAACTGGAAAAAGTGAGGGAGGTAAAATGCAGGAAGAGGGACTTCTATATTTCTATATATACTTGGGCAGCAAAAGACAGACTGACGAATATGTGGCACAATGTTCAGTGGGACAAGTGATCTAATGATGAAGGACACAGATGTGTCTTTCATCTAATGATGAAAGACTAAAGTAATCAAAGGCCTTTTTGCCTTAGTTTTCCCTGGAAAGGTCTGCCCTATGGCCTTCCAGTTCCCCAAGTCTAATAGAGATCTGTGGGGGTGAAGCATTGTCCTCCGTAGAGGCAGTCAGAGTTATGGAGGGCATGGGATCTGACGGGATGCACCCCAGTGTGCTGAGGGAGCTGTTCACTGGCACTGCGAGGCCACCTCTATCAACTCTGAAACATCACAGTGACAGAGGGAGGTTCTTAATGACTGCAAATAAGCAAAAATTACTCACTGCTTCAAGAAGGGCAAGAAATGTGGAGGGAAATACTGGCCAGCCTCACCTCAGTACATGGGAAGGTTATAGAGCAAATTCTTTTCAAAGCCACCTCTGCTTTGAGTGGAGACAGAGCTGTACGTTCTCCAAAGATCCCCTCCTTCCTAAATTATTCTGTGGGTGTGATTTGTGCCTGAAGCCAGCATTGTAAGCTCATGCTCACAGGTGGAAAGAGGAACTGTCAGTGGTCGCTGGATTCCAAATTACAGATCAGATACATCCACACTGTTTAGTAGCCAGGAGGAACTGTAATGTGATAGATGAATTAACAGAAATGTGAGATAAAAAGCTTACGTGTACTATGTTTGAACAGAGATGGTTGTATTTTCACGTTGTACATTCCTATTATTACTAATGTAAATACCTCCTGGTAGATATAACTGTGACTAAATCTAATCATACCAAAAATATATCAGAATCTATCTTCCTTATTTGTTCTCCAAATGAAATTACTCCAAAGACTAGAAATTGCAAGTGAACCAAAATAACAATAAATTAGAAATGTTTACATGACGTGATAGGTAATAAAATAAACCCTTTAAGCAAGTATGTCTCTAAATTACAAGTTCAGGTTCTACTTAAATAGAAAGGAGCCATTATGTGACAGTGATCTTCGCCATCAGAGTGCTAACAAATAAAACACTGCAAATAGCTCATTCTGACATAAATCCTTCTGAAGGAGCTTTATCAACTACAGAAAACTATGTAAGTGCCCATAGCTAATCCAATCTCCTTTGAACTCCTAATTAACTCAAAAAAATAATGCATTCACTCCATAGATAACACTGGATCAGCAACCCTGAAATGTTTGCTCTGTCTGCAAATGAACAAAGCAATGTATCAATAAACTAAGAGATCAGTGAATTGAAATTAATTACATGAAAGTTGGTTCCCAGCAAAATTTTCACTGAAGAGAATTGTCTATTTATGCGTATCCCAGTTAAGTAAATCCTATTATAATAGTGTCCAAAGACTGTTTCTTTGCATGTTACTGATTTAGCTATATTTTTCAGACAAACTAGAATATATACAGTAGACACACAAAACCATTTAGCTATTAACATAATATTAAAATTCAAGTCAAATACAATCAGTCAATCCCAATTTCATGGAATGTTTTGAAATTCCACAACATCCACCTTCTAATTGTAAAGTACATATTTTAATGCTTGGAGTTGAGCAAATTAGATTGCTACTATGTTTTATGAGAACAGACACTGTCTTGTATAGTGTTATCGTTCTTAGCCTTACAGAGCGTTACAATGAAAACTGGACAAAATTTTGTTGGAAGTGATTAGCAATCCTTCATTTAGAATGTTAATGGAGGAAACTGTTAAATTCCTTTTCAGACTAATGTCTAAAACAAAAGTCACTTCAAATTGCAGGCTATACTCTAGGCCAGGCAGTAGTTAAACTTAGGAATTCAGAAGGGCAGGTGAAGCTGACTGTAAACCTAAAAAGGTACTAAGAAAATTTCTGAGAAGAGGTCTGAGAGCAGACAGACTTGGATATGTGAGCAAAGACAAGACAAACTGACCTTTCTTTGTAAAGGAACATAGGAAAATGTTCTTCAGAGACATATCTGATTCATCTCTTCCATTTCTCTTTCCATTAGTAACAGTTTGCCAATCCCTTCTATACTGGTGTTTCTTTAAATCGCATATTTGAATATATATTAGAATATTCTGGCCAGCTGTCTTTTAACTGAAATTCCAGAATAACATGCAAAGCACTGAAGTCCATGTAGGATATAATTTGTTTACACTAAAAAAGTGATTGTCTACCATGTGATCCTATTTTGTGCTCTGTCATTTCATTCTCATTTCTTCTCAAGTAAATTGCTTATTCTCATGCTATAACCATAGCTTCTGCCTGAGATGAGAGCTAACATTCTGCTGAAGCGCATTTCCATTGAAGGCTTCTTGTTTCATTCTCTTACACTATTTCTTTGTCTTTGAATTTCTCTCAGTTAACCAACACCCTCTCTTGCATCTGTCAACTGCACAAGATCAGGACCCGCCACAGTCTTGCTCTTTATTGTCTCTACAAAACAGACATTTCTTGGGTGATTCACAGAAGTGCTGGGAAGCAGCAGGAAACCCTATCACCTTGACTCAGCATCCCCTCTTTCCCATCTTCTGCGGCAGAGCAATGTCAGTGGGCCAACACTTGTGCAAGAGAATAGCAGAAACAGAATTTTGCAAAAGACTCCAGCAGGTTCCTTCCTAAAATCCTCTATTTTTTTTTTTTCCCCACATGAGAAAAGCCTTACAATGAGCTTTTAGAAAAGAAGAAAATACTTTACTGCAGCAGGTATGACAGTTAAACGAATCATTCATTCTAGAAGTTCAAGTACTTTAATTCTGCAATGCCTTTCATGGTTTTCCATATATGAATTTCTCCCTATAACAAAACTCCTGGAGCTGGTGATTGAGTAACCATATTAGCAAGTCCCGCAGATCTCAGGAACTGACATTCACTGTACTACCAAATTTAAACAAGCAAATAACCAAAACAAGCAAAAAAATGAAAAAAAATGAGTTCATGAAAGATAATTACATTTTAGGATTATTTTCATCAAGAAATTGATGCCTGTTCAGTTCTGCAAATTATTTCCTGGCATATTGCTTTTTTCAAAATTAACTCAGACTACTGCTATATCATACAAACCAAGTGGATTTTGTGAATCTCCTGCAAAATGCCTTGGGTATGATATATCAGTGTTTTTGCTAAAATGAATGCAAATTTATATTTCACTTTTATTGAACCCTGGAAAGGCGAAATGTGAAAGACACAAATCTACTTTAGGACTTCAACCACTGAAATCAAACCAGAAAGAACACTATATATGTCCTTACGTGGTTATACAGCCATTTATAGTTGTCATGACAGCCCTTGATCCCTTTATTATTGTTATTACTGCTATCTCTGGAAAGGTAGATGGAATGTGGGAATTTAAGTGTCAACATCACTTTTGAAAATTGTATTTAATCATCTGCAAAAAAGCAATGGCCGCAAGATAAAACTCGATGTCTTGCAGAGGAGCACATGGAATCAGGGTAGCTAACTTCCTAATTTTGACCCTGAAAACTTTCCATACAGATGCTGCTTAACACACAGTATCTAGCCCCAGGAGGCTCAGCAGCTTAAGCTTGATAGAATTGTACAACTCAGTTGTGTATCCATAAACTAGTCTATATTCAACCACTAAGGAGCCTGAACAAAATGATAGCAGAGCAGTTGCTGTTGTGCTCCCTCTTTTTGATATTCAGGAGCTAATGATGTGTGCACTCTACAGGATATGGGAAACACAACTTTATTCTATCCTCTGTGTGACAGAATTCAAAGAATTTCCATAGTACTCAACACTGGCTTCATAAACTGAGCTGTTGGCAGTTTTTGCTTCTCCTGTTGAAGATGTATCATTGTGCAGGAAAAAATAGGAGATTTATTCACCTCCATTTCGTTTGTTTTGGTCAGGTTTTCATGTAATGCCCACTGATCTATGTTAGAAAGATAAGGCCACTGGCAATTACCAAGTTGCTATCCTCACAAGCAGTACAGCAGTTGCTGTGTTTACATGCAGTTCATGCCTGAATAAGTATTGTTAAAAAAGAGCTTGCTAAATTAGTCCAGGGAATCACACAGCAATTTCATCTAATTGCCATTTGTCAGAACTTTATTACAATCACTGAATATTTTTAATTATATTAAGAAAGGGGAGATGTCAACTCACGATATCATAATATGTCAGAGACTCCACAAAAAGAATCAGTAATTCCATGATTTATCAAACTAAGCTTGCAGTAGCAAATATTTGTTGCTATTGAAAATTACCGTCAGTTAAAAGGAAAAGCCTTTGTTGCCTCTTGTGTTATTGCTTTATTATTTATTATTGGTTTAAATATATTAAAATTGGCCTGATAATTTCCTTTCCCTATATTCAGCTGTACAAAGAATGCAGGCAGCTAGCTTCACTAAATATTGAATTTTTAGACAGTTCAACCAAAGGGAGATGAATTATATGAAAGTGGAGCATCATTAACACCTTCTTCTTCACCTATGATTTAAAAGAAAGCTGCTGTAACTGAAACTTCTGTATTGTATGTACTCTTAAAAATCCCAGTGGATCAGATTGGACCCTCAGGGATTTAGGTAGAGGACTGCTTTTTCTGGATTATGATCAAGTTAATGGGAATGACAGGCATCAGGCAAGAAAAAGATAATACAGTACATAAAACTCATGCATTGCAGCATCCACTGTTGACATTAGCCTCATATCCTAGCCAGTTTTCTGACCTATATATTTCTTACCGAATCATAAGTTTTTAGGAAGAATTGGCTTTGAGATGAATAATTCATATACAGCAGTGCATTAAGGTGTTGCACGAGGGGGGGGTATTTTATTTTTAACATCACACAGTATTGAACTGACATTATGTACTAGTAAAATTCTCTGAAAACGTACTAGAAGGTATTTCAATGTTCACTCACTGCAAGGTTATCTGACACTATACCTGGTAGGAAATGTAAATTTGGAACTAGTCAGGCCTGAGCTCCCACAGATATAGGATTAGATCTGTAGCTCAGTCTTTAGTGATAACAACCCAAATTACATAGCAATTTCAGTCACCTTCTCCTCACCGGCTGCCAGTTTAATAATTACTATATTTGCTGTATGCAGGAAAAGATTCTGGTGGGTTCAGTTTGGATGTGTGAATTTCAGTTTATGAGTTGATGAAACTGCCTTCAAAATGCAAATGCTTCACTCAGAAATGATTTATAAATCACCTCCCAGCCAGTAATGACTGTAATGAAGTAGTAATTAAACAGACATACTGCTCTGTGGAGATCATCGTACTGCTCTGTTGAGACACTTGAGGTTAGAAATAAAGTTTACATAAAACATCATGGCTATCTGTCTTAATATATGTATTGTGTTAAATAACAAAGTTTATATTTAAACTCTTCATTTTCTGTGTTGTGGAGCAGTGTGATAATTCAAGGGAATTTCATACACTTTTCTTTTGCCAGAATATTGTCAGTATACCCACTGGTAGAAAGGACCATTCCTAGCATCAAGATGAGCCCCACCTGAGCCACGGATCTATTTTGCTTCTGTTAACCCCTTAATCACACCCTCATCTAGAAGAGTGTCCAGACTCACCGATGTTGCGCCTTGGCATCCCGTTTACACCACTTCGCTTTTTAGCTGCCTGGGCGTGTTGGCTCCTGGGGAAGAACTGGCTCGGCGGTGCCGTTGGACCACAGGACCTAGCACATGCACTGCGACATCCCTTCCTACCCTGCTTTTCTTCAGCTTGGAAAAGATGCTGAGCAGAACCAAAGCAGCCCTTTCTCCACCAAGTTCCTTAGCTTGGCATGTGAAACCAAGTTTCACTAAATTTACAGCTTATCTACCATTTTTTGCCCTCTTTCCTCTACACCTGTCCAACACGCAGGAAAAGAAGCTCAGGCATTTCATTCTGCATCTAGCATTTATTTACAGGCAGAGGAACACTTTAAGTGTAATACTGAATTACAGAAGAGACGCTGGGGCTGTACCTTTACTCTGAATTGCACTTTTCCAACACTGACTGGTCTAAATACTAGCCTTGATGTTTATTGACTGCTATATAACCAGCACTGATAACTTAGTAAAACAGTTCGCCAGCACACAGGGGTTTTTTCATCTTTCTAAAAATAAATTATTTTATCTCAGGGTGGGCAAGAATATAACATTTTGCCAGAAAAATTCATGGAAAGGAATATGAATGGTAACCAATCAATTTCCCTAATACATTCTGCTTTTTTCCCCCTTTTGTTAAGAACATGGGTCTCTAGTTCATTATGACTTGTTTTACTAAAAGGTCTACTGATTTTAACAACATTTGATTTTTTTACAAGAACAGTACACAAAAGAATAAGGGAGAGGATACAGACAAGAGTGACAACAAAAAATAACTTCATCAAAGATTTATGTCACCATCCTTACTGAAATATTGTATGATAAAAAATAGAAATCATAATTCCTATTGAAAATGTTAATTTTTCACTTGAGTCTGCCTTTTTCCTGTTCACAGAGATTACTCAAATTAAGCTACATCTGGTACCACATAACTTTTTAAAGAAATTCTAAGTGAAATGGCCTCAACAAGCAACACTCATAGACTGAAAAAAAGTGAAAATCTATTAAAAACATACATTTCTACAGAAAAAATTACAATCATATCCCATGCAGACTCACAAAACAAGCTGGCCTGTTCTTGTGTGCCCATATATAAAGTAAATTGTGTTCCTTCCTGTATCCAAAACTGGGTCACAGTCTCTTTTGTCTCATGTTGAGTATCTGCATTCTATGTCCTGTCCTTCTGTTTTGCTTCCTTCTCCCATACTGTCTCATACTCCTTCATCAGCCTTGAAGGCTGAACGTCTTTCACCTTTCCTTCCCTTTTCTCTTATCCCTAAGGTCGTTTCTCCCCTTTGTATTTTTTTCCACTTTCATTCTTCATGTTCCCTTCACTCTTGCTTTCCCCTCTTATCAGACCGTATATGAACTTTGCTGCAAGCACAGTTGCATGAAATGATTTTTAGTGCTGCCAGCAGCTGGGAGAGTATTGCTTTAATGATCCTTCATGCGAACCAGATTAAAAACCTCGAGCACAAGTGACCTGTAGTCCAGAATAAATCTTATGTTACCGTCATCACACTCCACACCTTAGCCTTTCCATACTGTAGAGCCTACATATAACAGGACATACAGACATTGTATATCGACAGAGATAAATTGAATCACCTTATTTACACTAAATTTAAAGTTGTATATATCATCCTTGTGTATATCAAATACATTTTTAAGGAGTTTGGTTTCATGGAGCTCAATCAAGAGCTTCTTGTATTCTTTCAGAGAAAACAGTATTTTGTCAGTCTTCTGTTTCTGAGGAAACATTCCTGCTTGTGCAATTCCCCGCGGGAACATCTACCAGTATCGTATTTTCCCACACTCTCACAGAACAGGAAGTGACCGTGCCACATCATTCATTTGTAAATTAGAACATTAAACTTTTCTCAGCTGATACATCAAAGGATTTACACAGCAGAGAACAAAATAGCTCCAGTTGCAAGCATTCCCCTAAGGACTGAAACACCGTGTGTTAGCAGATACGAGATATTTAAACAAATGTAAAAAAAAGATAATGGTGCATAAAATCATAATAACTCAAGATAAGCACCAAATTAACACAAGTCTTTTAGAAATTAGCTATCTTTATAAAAGCACTCCGTTTACTAACAGCTCAGAGTCTATACACCGTTTCTGACACCGAACAATGGGTTTAAGTTCCCGGGAGGCTGCTCACTCTATCTGCTTGGTTCAATAGGACACCTTGGCAGCTCAGCTCTCCTGGGGTTACGACAGTCTTGTTCAGGCAAACAGCAGAAGCCTGAGCAAGAGAACCATTTTCTGCAGGGAAATATTGCTCTGTATATACATGTGGTTCCAGTTGCCTTTTACTTACAGGATTCTTGTCATTTGCTATGTTTGCAAAGAAAGCTGTTAAAAGAAAAACTAAATTTAGCAATCTTTTCGGACAGTTAGCCATTTTTATAAGGTAGAAAATAATTTTCTTCAGATTATTTTCCTAATAGTGCTGTAGTTAATTCCAAATGAGGAGCATGGTGGATTTTCATCCTAGCTCCCTTATACTTAATTGGATGGCTGAGGCTAAAAATATTCCCAGTGGTCAACTATGCCACAGTGTAAGATTACATTAAATATGCCAATCATTGGGTTCAGGCACAAGGGCATAAAGAGCAGCAGAACTTAAATTCTATTATTAATGCCAAATTGACTGTCACATCAGAATAACAATACTCCACGAGTTGCTTGAAATAATAATGAATTCCCTGATATGAACTCTTACTAATATGATTAGGAGGTGATGAAGTACAAAGTAATGACCAAAGTGAATTCCTGATCATTTCCTGTACTAAGCCACACTGAAAAAAATAGTATTTATAAACTAATTAGACAACCTGCTCTAAAATATGTTGTTCTTAATAAATTCCACACCTACAAACATGTATAAATAAAACGGAAACATTTATTAAAGGTTCCTTATTCAATTTTTAAAATAGCTTGGTAAATCTATCAAATACTAAGTGGAAACAGCAGAGCAAGAAGTCATTAAACCACAATTATTACTTTTAAATGTACAACAGTTCTGACTGACATTGCAGTACGAATTTCAGTATGGTACATCAACATTTGGAAACAGTTCAGGAGAGGAAATGACAGGCTTTGCAACTGTGTTTAAATGGGTAGTCACATACTGGGGCCAGAGAAATGCTTTAGATCAGAGCTTTATCAAAACAAGTATATACAAAAGCTATTTCAAACTTGTATATTTTAGCACATCAATGCAAGTAAATTGTCTATCAACACGTTATAGATTACTGTAAGTGTTCCGTGCAATAGTTCCATTTATTAGCATACTACTAATACTTACAGTTGACATATAGAATGTATAAGCTGCTGTATTGCTAAAAAAAACTGTGTATCACATTATGGAACTTGAGAGTGTTTGGGTTTCTTTAACTACTTTCCTTTCATCTCCATTCTTAGTACAGTGAAGATCCATTAACTGCACCTCTTCTTGGGAGCTCAGCGAGCGGGCAGGAGGTTGGTATTTCTTTTCCCTGGGTAAACTGGGCAGCCTGGGGAAAAGAAAAATGCCGCGTCCCTCTGACTAGTCACTTGGCTCATACAGCAGCTTGATCATGCTTTTGCACTTAGTTATCTAAGGTTGATGTTAACTTATATACTTCTTATAAGGAATAAATCTTTCTTAAATAATATCATTCAACACTCCAGATGACTGTTTTAGGCTGAGTACGAGGCTTTTCCAAAACAAACCTCCTGAATATGTAATTTTGGAAACATATCTTTTTATACATGCTGGACCAGGCCAAGATTTGAAGAGAAATTAAGTCAGATTTCTGTTATGTCCATAAAAGAAATAAGAAGAAATGTCACCAAAATAAATAAGCTATTGTATTCTCACTCTTTAAGCTGCTTACTTTCTGTTAAAGCGCGAAGTTTCATTAATACAAAATTATTTGAGATGGTCTGACCAGCATCCTACTCATTTAATGAAGCACTTAAAAGAAACATGTATTCAGAATGCTAACTGGCCAATTATGAATGCCTATTCAGAAAACTGCAACTGAAATTCCTTAAAGCAATCTATATCTACACATATATATATGTGTTCTTCTCGTGTATGTTTTAAGACACTTAATTTGATTTTTCTCTGTGATATTCAAATAACTGACTTCAGTATAGAAACAGAAAGACTATTGCTAGGTCTGTGACCCTTGATGATGGACCAACTTTAACATAGAGGGTGTTGTCCCAGGCAAGAAAATCTAGACACAAAATTATTTAATGGGGCTGCATTTAATGGGCTGCAAAGCTGAACTAATTTTGGTCTGCCTAGGGCAGTAAAATCTTAAGAGTTCCAATTTTATGACTGTCATCTTCTTACTCACAACTATAACTTTACAATAAATTATTTGCTTTGCATTAAAAAATATATTTATCAGCATCAGAAGCTTAGTTTTGACTATTATTCAGGTTAAAATATGAATTTCAGTATACTGGTTTTGACTGGAGTTGATTTAATTTTTTTCAGAGTAGCTTGCACGGTGCTTTGTTTTGGCTTTGTGCGATAACACAGGGGTGGTTTAGCTATTGCTGAGCAGTGCTCGCACAGAGCCAAGGGCTTTTCTGCTCCTCACCCCACCCACCAGCGAGGAGGCTGGGGGGGCACA
>JANZLQ010000017.1:5828788-5839016 GCA_026212715.1 Elanus axillaris | reverse complement strand
GTTTGTCTCCCCAAGTCCCTGTCAGGCGTGCTGGAGCCCGGCTGTCCTGGAGATGGCTGAACTCCTGCCTGCCCATGTTAAGCGGTGAATGAATTCCTTCTTTTGATTTGCTTGAGTGCACAGCTTTTGCTTTACCTATTAAACTGTCTTTATCTCAACCCACGAGTTTTTTCACTTCTACTCTTCCAATTCTCTCCCCCATCCCACCAGG
Organism: Elanus axillaris; assembly: GCA_026212715.1. Classification (NCBI taxonomy): domain Eukaryota; kingdom Metazoa; phylum Chordata; class Aves; order Accipitriformes; family Accipitridae; genus Elanus; species Elanus axillaris. The sequence continues at coordinate 5,838,805 of JANZLQ010000017.1, read as the reverse complement.
GGGAGAAGTCACAAAGGGCTGGGTGGGACACAGCTGTCGGCCAGGGCTAACCCACAGCACTCAGTGTAACACCTCTGCTGCTCACAACTGTCTCTGCTATCTCACTTTTTAATTACAAATTATAGCATCACATCTCTTCAGATACTAAGAGGATCTTTTAGCTTTGGTTATTTGGTTTTTTTTCTATTCAAATAACAAGTTAAAGTAAATGGTCCCAGAAACTTTGTTTATCCCCATTTTAATACAAATGAAACACATTTCTCTAAGACCATTCTGTTGATCTCTTTTATATTGCAGAAACAAATATTTGATGGAAACTTTATTGAAAGCTTGATTGTTCCTAGTAGAAAGGAAGTTCAGTTGACCATTCTTTCATCTTGCAGCAGCAACATCCTATTTGACATATGATCTGGAAGAACCTGTTCTTATGCTTTCCACTACAGTGTTAAAATGTACAGTTCTGAGGGCACACAGAAGACTTTGGTATTCATACTTTTACCAAATGCAAGCAAGGTAAAAATGCTGAGAAGTCTTCTCATACCTGTGAGCCTGCAGAACCAGAAAATAAGCTCTGTTTGTGCTTAAGAATTTATAGTGGTCAGCACTGGATGTTATCTTTTTCTAGTTCAGTGAAAAAATCCATGGAGACACACTGTCTCCAAGGAAGGAGAATAAACAGAAGCTGGAGACACTTGCTACTGTGAAACACATAACTGAACACCACAGGAAAGATGATCACTACGGAAATTGTTGAAGTAAAACTGTATTCTGCTCACCTTTCATCTGCTAAATCACACCGTGCTGAGAAGCACCTACTGGCTGAGCCTCATACAGATCCCTGAGGCACTTCACAAATGAGCAAGTCGAAGTCAGAGGCAGTGGAATGTGAGTTCCAGATCAGATGACAAAGCCCTAAGCTACAGGTCCTCCTCTCAGTTGCATGTTGAGATCATCATTCAACCACTAATCAACCTGAATGCTTTCAGACCTGTGACAAGCCATGAAACATAAGGCAAAGGATGACAACATAAGGTTGTTCCGTCACTTTATTTAATACCTTTGATCTGTTCCCAACCTATGGTTGAAATCATGCCCTTGAATTTACATTGGAACTGAATGGAAAGAACTAATTGCATAAGATTAGGGATCTCTGTTACGATCATCCACATTGCTGATGCAGCTCCTGGGAAATATTAGGAAGTCCCTAATCTAGCACCCCTGCCTTCATCGGTGGGGATGTGACAATGCCTGCACACCAAGGAAAATATCTTTGACTTTATCCAATTCTCTAAGTCACTCTTGTCCTGAATGGATCTTTGGTTTAAGTTTTGCTAATCATGGTTCTCAATGTTCCTCTTTAATTAGTTAACTGTGGAAACCACTCTTTGTCACATTCTGATGACAGAAGAGAAGAATAGTATATGATTAAAAGTGCATAATAACCTTTATATGAAGTGTGGTCTGTACAGTAATGATTGACAACCTTATTTATATATGTGTTCTATGTAACATGTCATTTTATTTTTATTTTAGGTAAAACAGTATCTACTACTTTTCTGTATCACATACCTTTTGCAATCTATTTTTATCTTCTATATTTAATTTGAAATAATGATTTTAAAAGATGCCTACCCAAAGCTCTAAGCTTCCTAACAACATTAAAAACAGTACCATGGAAGCTCAGCTGCATACAAACAATCTAATCTAATAAATAAATTTTCGCATTGTTGGGTTTTCTTGTATTGTAAGGGCTGATCTAGAAACTTCTGTTACATCTGCTACACTGATATACGTTAAGCAACAAATCTGGTTTCACCTAAGTATAGGAGTAAACCAGTGGTAGTAACACCGAAATAAATTCTTGTTGAGCATGAAGGTGACTGCATTCTTACTGCAGCTTTTATGGGTAGAAGTATGTGGGCAACATTTTTCAAGCCAATCTGTCTAAACCAGCCAATTTACCCCATCCCCTCCCCATAGCCACCTCAGCTAATGTAAGACCAACTGTGCTGGATCAGACCAACCACCCACTACTTCAGTATTCTAGCTCAGACAGTGGCCAGGAACAGCTCTCTAGGGAGAACTGTGGAACAGAGCAAGCATTCTGTGATAAAACTTCCTTTGTACTCTTTGCTTCCACCAACTGCTGAGGGACTTCCTAAGTCATGGGTAGTTTCTGTGTATTTAGCAGTCATCAGGGGGGTTGCGTGATGATTTTGCTGGGAATTTAAACACCCTTTCAGTACACATAAAGTTCTATGGATAAAGTAGTGTTTTTTATATAGATTAAGCCTCGATGAGATCTTGAAAAAAACGATGTGAAGAGCATTTTTGTCAATTTTAAATATTCTGAGCATGGACCACAAGTTGCCCCTGGCTGCTGTGCGATAGTGTATTAGTGTGGAATTAATGCCCACAGTCTGCTTCTTAAAGGTAGTCTGCATTAGGAGGTTTGTGCAAAGTAAGAGTTCTTATGTGAATTACAATTTGATAGTAATTGTCTGTTAACTCCCTCTGTGAATACTGCTAGTAAGGCAGGAGCACACTTGAAACCTGTATTAATAAAGCAAGAGAAGTAAGCATCTGCAAAGACAGATTGGGAGCCAGTGGATTTGTCAGCACACAAAGGTAGGCATTCTGAACTGCTTTCTACCTCTCGCCAAGATGTGGAACCAGCTAAACCTCTTGATTTCAAAGCGATGTGAGTTCAGTGACTAAACTAGGTAGCATAAGCATCTCATTAGTGGTCTTAAAGGGCTCTGGGCAAAGTTGTTTTCTTCTCTTTCAAAGTCTAAGTATGAAGTACACTGTCCCACACTTACTGTATAGTAACAGCATCCTCAAAGACACCCAGTATGAGGTATGTTTCCACACCACCTGGAACTAACAAGTCCTTAGTAAATCCCTGTCTACTCAGTTAAAAGCTGCCATTTCATTTACCAGAAATTAAACTGAATTACACTCACATTTATACAAGGGCTGAAGAAAACTATTGAGATGTTGAACTGCTGCTAACACTGTGGATTTTCTGCTGGCCAGAAAGTTCTGTTACTCCAGAGATGTCAGTCGAGTACCGTTCATAGACAGCTCAGTTATTAATGAACCCTTTCTATTGTAAAAATGTTCTTCTAAGCGAAAATAATCTGAAAAAGTATTGGTAAGAATGGAACCTTTTAATCAGAAATATCAAAGGCAAAAAAAAAAAGCAAATGTGTATGTTCACCTACACCAGAAATTATAGTTTTGTTAGACTCCAAGAAGAGGTGACAAGTGAAGGGAGACAGATACAGTGTCCAAATAATTTATTAAAGTTAGACCAAGTTATTCAAGAAAGGAACATAAATGCTTCTAACAGTAATAAGCAAAATAAGCAATGGAGTCTTCTTTTGGATGTTTTTCTTTTGTTGTGTACTGAAATAATACTATAGCAGACTGAAAGTCAATTGAACCTGTCTTGCCATGCCTTCTCCCCCTTCCTTTAAGCTAAACTATAAAATGGAATGACTGCAGTTTTATCATTAGTTGTGGAAATTATTTGTGTTGATTGAGTAGGCATTTTATATTTTATTTCATAGTTAAAAGAAATTAAAAGCATACTTATATTTTAATTAAAAGTGTATTTTTGATCTTATGCTCTAAATTCCTTCAGATTTTATATATTAATGTAATTTATGCATCACTAAGGAGTTATCATAGTTGATTCTGTCAAGGTCTGTGTAGGAAGAATTTTGTTTTCAGATTGAAGCCACTATCATTTCAGAATTGCTGTGGACCTTCATCTAACTGGGTTTGCTATGTATGCAGTCAAGCTCCCCATCTTAAACTGAAAGAAACTGATGGCAAGTGTTTCTAGTGTTTCCTGACAGCTAATAATGTTCTTAAATGCAGTTTTCCACATCCACATTTCATAAGACACTAGTCTATATCAGAGTATTTATTATATGCATGCATTTCTTTCATTTCAAAAACTAAGTCTTTCTTGCAGCAAGAAGTAAGTACCATAAAGCCGTAACATCTGGAACTAGCTTCCAGAAATTACTGTATATAGACATAGTTAGAAAGGAGAAGTGACATACATATAATTTTATAGTAACTGGTTTTTTTAATCACAATAATTTCTTAACATAATGGCATGGAGCTGTTAGGTCCTAGAGCTCCTAGAGAGAATCTCAGTTCACACAAACATGGAACACTTTGACTTTAGTTTAATAGGAAATACGGTATTTATCTTTACAGGAGTGTGAAGCCACCTATTTGTTTTCAGAAAATAAATATGAGCGAGCATACATCCAATTAAGGCATTCACAGTCTCTTATCAATATATCGACTTGGACAAGCTCTCTCTGGCTGAGCAATTTAGTTTTGATACCCATTTAATATTGTGGCCACTGCTGAGATTCCAACAAGGGTGTTAATTAGTGCCACTTGTGAAGCTGGTTTCTGTGCTACAGCTGTCTTACAGATACTGAATAATTTGATTATTTTAAGGTATAATTAAAGATGTCTCAAACCATTTAAGATCAACCATTCATTATTTTAAAAAACACAATTTTGCAGTGAGATACTAAAGAGCGGATTTTTTTACAGATAATATGGTTTAAATGAGACACACTAGTAGTGAAGTAGAGCCATTACACTAACAACTTTATAGTAAAAGTCAGAGATGAGCAAAACCAAATTTGTCTAAGAGTACCCATAAAATGCAAATTTGCAGAAAAAAACAAACTCAGAGTACTTTTTGTTTATAATTTTAAAATTTCCTGAGAGAATGTTGAAACTTTATTTTGTTATATGGATTTTATGTGCAATTATTTTGCATGTTACATTCTTTTTATGTAGTAGTGGAACAGTATGCAATTATAACATATTAACAACACGCCATGATAATATAACTGAAAAAAAAATTAAAACTAAATGCATAATTTAGTCTTGGCCCTGGATATCTAACATAAATGCATTTATCTTTACTTGTTTTATGTCTTTCATTCTCAGTCTTTCCCTCTCATCCCTCCCTTTACACATATGCATCCAAGGTTTTACTGTTCTTTTTACATGAAATAGCCAATGTCGATATGTAGTGGAGACATACTGTATTTTGTGCCATGAAGTTATGTTTCAGAGATGTGACAAACAACTACTGCAGCTTTTCCCATGCATTAATTTGTGACTTGCAAAGGAATTAGGAAATTATTACATTAATAAGAAATACTAGAGACCAAAGGAAAAAATGGTATAGCTAATTCTATAGAGGAACAAAATAAGATGTGATTTACCAAATTCGCTCTCCTCTTTTATCTGAAGAAAGGTGGCACCAAAGGGAGTCCCCTTAACCTTTTTAAAATCAATTGAAAAGTAACATGTATTACAAAAAGAGCTTCTATCTCTTGTTAGAGTAATAAAAAAACATCTGTGGCCAAGTTTTAGGAAATCCAAAGCCAATTAGAGATGATGCTATGGGACACTATAACTCAATAAAAAATTCCTTGAAATAAAAAATGGATCTTAAAATTTTAAACAATGAATAATTTTATAGTGAACATAATAATTAGCCTATTTCTATGTAAATCAATTCATAATTATTAATATCTCTTCACTCCTGAGAACTATTTTGCAGAAAACATTTTTTCCATAACATTGCAGAGGGGAAAAAGAAGAGTTATTAATAAGTACCTCTCTTAACCTCTTTTGTTAAATTAGATAAATGAGGGGAAATTAAACTCTGTAATGAAATATGCAATTCCAAAAAAAACGCTCTGACAATGGAAGAAAGCAGTTTTGATACTGAATTAAACAGACTCAGACTAAGCACAGACCACTATATTCTCCTGTACTCTGGCGTCAGAAAACTGCCCATATAGATGGGACCCTTCTAATACAAGGCACTGGTAGGGAATTTTGTGACAACTAGTATTTAAGCATTTTGGTGCTTTGCTCTGTTCTAACCATTGAATAATGCCCTGGCCTGTAATACTATTCCCTGGACTTCATGCCTGAGTTATCCTATTGAAGACAATGAGCTATTTTGTAATATAAAAAAATAACCCCCATGCCACCATATAAATTTACATTTTCTTATTTGCATAGCATGAGTCTTTCTGCTTAGCCTGAAGCATATACAGAGTTTTATAGCTCACTGAATCTCACAGCTGTCTGCAATATATCAGATTTTCTATAAAATGAATATACAATATATATTCAACGCATTTTTTACTTGACTTCATTGATTAGCATCTGTATATCCCATCTTATGTAGCTCCTAGTCCCACAGACCAAGTAAATACTTCCTGTGGGGTGTTTTCCCTATCTGATGGAAATAGAGGATGGTATACATCCAATTAAAGGCTGTTGTGCACAACTTAAATTAATCTAAACTCCCTCAAAGGCAATGGATAGAAAGAAGCACTTTCACAATATGATTCGTCTTAAATTGAGACAAACATCTGAAATAGGTTGGATGAATTGTACCTTTTTCTATTTACTGAATATGAAGTGATTGTACGATCACATAGATGGCTGTACTGCACATGTCTACGGTTACCTGAGGTTAATTCTAACTGGGGGATTACCAGGTCAATAAAAAAGGTGCGTGTTATCCAGGGTACAAAACTAGGACCAGGAACCTGGATCTCAGGAAGTTTGCTGCAGAGTAACTGAGCAGAGTTCAGCAGAGCTGAGCTGGGATCCAATAGTTTATGGGAGCAATCTAAGGAAGCAGACACAGCTGCCTGGAGATAGTAATGTGTAAATGCTACACTCAGAGTTGAATCTTTCTGTCTCCAGACACTGTGCTCAGGGCAGCAAGTCTCTGCATCCACCCTTTGGCATTTCTAGGCCTGAGAAACCTGCTGGAAGTCACCTGTGACTTTTCTATAACAATTTGGGTATGCTCCAGGCTGGCAAATGGAGAAGACTGGAGGGTCATTCTCTTAGGTCCCATACCTTTCTACCAAAATCTGGGTCATCAATCTCTAAATATTTTGGACTGTAGGACTTTGTCAGTCATCAAATATATTGCAAAGTACCACAAAACCTTTTCTCATCTTTTAAACTGAAAACTTCATGAGGAGTATATAGTTTTATAGATCATGAAGGATCCTGCACTGATGATGACCCATCTACTGTGGTTCCATGATTTGCACAGTATGATAAATGCAGACTACAATGGCTCAGCTTCCTCTTCTTTGCACAGATATCGACATTTCTCATGAGAAAGGCAGTCTTAGCCACCTGGTGTTGGAGTACTCTGGGGGTGGGGGCATCTGTCACTCTTCTTATTGAAACTCTATAACCATACAGGCAAGAACTCAAAAAAGAAGAAAACAAAACAAGAAAAACAAAAACCCAACCCAAACAAACAAAAAAACCCCTCAACCCAACCAAAACAAAACAAGAAAGTGACAGGAGGAAAAATGACACGGAAGCTTATAGTTAGACTATTTGCACAGGAGTGTGGAAAAATCACATTCTACCCATATTACTATGTTTTTATATCTTATCAAACTGATCTTTAATGCAGGTATGTAACTTCCCATTCCCCAGCGAGTACACAACAGACTAGATGCACAGTCACTTTCGGTTTCTACCTTTATTGTTCTAAACCAGTAAACCTGGAATCCCTTATACACTATTATAAAGCTTTAAAAATGGGATGTGGAGAGAAAGAGGAAATAAGAGGTAGCTGAAGTAGTTCTGAATAAGCTGGCTCACACATACTAGAAGCAAAACAGCAATACAACATGACGGAGCTAATTAACCCTGACCTGCTTGCAGTAGCAGGGCTGGCTGATTCAGAAGTCAGAGCAAGCTCAGAAATTCCTCTGTATTATTACACAGCCCACAGAGGAAGGGTAAAAAAAAGCAGTGGGATTTTTACATAAGTATCATGGAGTATGATATAAACACTGTAAAGCTACTAGAAGAAAGATGTAAATATTCTGGTTCAAAATAGTCTTGATAAGATGGTGATAAAGTTGGATTTCAGGAAATGCTGCATTCAAAATACTCACAGAAAAGTATTCTACAGATCTGAAGTAGAGTATTAAATTAATTTCTACTCCTACCAGAAATAGAGTGGAAGTCAATCATGTATTTCCCCGCAGCAAAGCTAGAAGGTCTGAATTCTTATACAGATTCCTTCCAATGATGGAATAGGTGTTCAGACTGCTGTTTCACTAGATTTAATAATGTTTGGCACATACACTACATCAAGACTTCATCAGTTAGTTTCTATTTGGTAATGTTCAATAAAGAAAAAAAAAAACCCAAACCACTCTCTCTTTCTTCAAAGTACTTTTATTTAAAATTATTCTGACTCCAAGTGCCATATGGAGGCAAGGTAGAATTTGCTTATGTGGTAATTACATTTGCTTGAAGTATTTGCTATACACTGTTGTTATTGACAATTGCAAACAACGCACTTCAATTTCAAAACAATATTCTAGCAATTAAAACTAAGTAAGCTTAAAGACCCAGAGAACACACTTTAATTAGCTTATATATGCTATACTCATTTAAAAAATTGAGAGAGATCTCAGTATTGTACTTACTAAGTCTCTTCCAATTAGTTGGGCAATTACACTATTGAAATAATCACATTAGATCATTAACAGGTGTGAAAAAAAAAAACCCAGACAACGGAAGCTTCATATAACACATCATCTATTTGAATAATCCCTTTGATTGTATCTAACTTGTTTCACAGATATATGCCTGTTTTCTATATGATTTTACTTCCCTACTCTGGATACATTTGAAAATGAGAGCTAGGAAAAGTCAACCTCCAGAATTTTCTGGTTGTGTCTAGGAAATAAGTGGCTGAGGTTACTGTCTTGGCTGCAGGTAAAATGTTAATTGCCACAAAATCTGTAGCGTATCTCCTCTCTCCTTTGTCAAAGGTGCCTACAGGAGCTAAACACCCTCTAATGGAGCTCCCCTCCAATGGCAATAAAAAAGGTGACAGAAAGTGGGGTGTATGCCAAAGACATTTAAGATAAAATGAGTCTCTATGTAGAACATCTAGCATTTTGCAGAGAATGACACTATCACTATTAACAGGAATTCAATGTTTGGTTGGGTAGTTTTTAAAAGTGTGTTATGTCTCTGTAGGTGGTCTGGCAAACTAGCAGTGAAAATGCTGTATGTATTAATTAGAAGAAAAATATTGAGGATCCAACTATGATGATGCTTAGGCATCTTTCTAGTACAGTGAAGGATCAGCTTTACTATCTAACATAAGGCAGAGTTTATCACAATCATGTCGCTCCTTCACGAAGAGAAAAGCTGGTTTGTCACAGCTGCCCCAGTGTACACAACTTTGAGTTGCATCTTTCATACATCTGGATCATTGTCACTGGCCAACTATTCATATTGGATGTCTCTTCTGGATAGCTGTTAGATGCTGTTTGCTCAGGATAAATTATAGCTAAAAATTAAAACAGAGAGGATCTGCTAACAACTGTCAACCCCGGTGCTGATATGGCAAAGGCTTGGGCACTATTACTAACTGTCCTGATAATAAAAGCAGCTTCTACTTCATAGGAAAGTAACCCTGTCTCTGCCGTACTGAATAAGGATTTCACTTCAATATTTTTACACAAGCTCTTACACCTCATTGTTAACCATTAGTAGTAAAAGTATGATGGACATGATTTCTGGAAATGAATGCCATCACATCCAGAAGACAGATCATTTATGGATAACAACTCTTAGCATTCTCCTTCTTAGATCTATCCCTGATGACTTGATTTTATCCAATATCAGTATTTTGTTTTAAGGAGTTGTGGTGGGTTGACCATGGCTGAACACCAGGTGCCCACCAAAGCCGTTCTGTCACGCCCCCCTCCTTCGCTGGACAGGGGAGAGAAAAAATACAACAAAGGGCTTGTGGATCGAGATAAGGACAGGAGAGATCATTCACCAATCACCATCACAGGCAAAACATACTCAGCTTGGGGAAAATTAACCCAATTTATTACAAATCAAAACAGAGTAGGGTAATGAGAAATAAAACCAGATCTC
>JANZLQ010000017.1:5811104-5828688 GCA_026212715.1 Elanus axillaris | reverse complement strand
TCGATCGGCGGGTGGTGAGCAATTGCACTGTGCATCATTTGTACATTCCAATCCTTTTACTATTACTGTTGTCATTTCATTAGTGTTGTTATCATCACTATTAGTTTCTTCTTTTCTGTTCTATTAAACTGTTCTTATGTAAACCCACGAGTTTAATTTCTTTTCCCGATTTTCTTCCCCATCCCACTGGGTGGGGGCGGAGTGGGTGAGTGGCTGCGTGGTGTTTAGTTGCTGGCTGGGGTTAAACCGCGACAGTCCCACAGAAAAGAGAACGGAATTTCACGTAACACAAAATACATTAGTTTCCCTAGACAAAGGCTTGATCCTGCAAACTTTTGTCACAAATGCCCTTACTCATTTTGGAAACTGGTTAAATTCAAGTGAAACCATTTCCAAGAAACATATAATCACATGAGCTTTTATAAAATGTCTGGGAACAGCCTCACAGTAGAGAAGTGGTGACTGACATTCCAATGAGGATGAAGGCAAAGTTACTGCGAGGGTCATTCTAACTGCCTAAATAAGCTAGGGTTTTGTTTGTTTGCTTGTTTGTTTTGCGGTGTGTCTCCTTTGGGAAATTTTATTAAAAGGTGAAGTTGACAGATGGCCCTGCCTCACTTCTCCAGGTAACGAATGCTGTTTTATTGACCTTCTTATGACCAGTTGTTCAGGCTTGGCTGCCTCTAACACAGGAAACAAATGGGACGTACTCTATTGAAATTCTACACTTCACAATTTCTGAACTTCTAAAAGTGTAATTTTATACAGGATGCCCTTAGGTTGCTTTTTTTTGTAAATTGTTGTCTGCAAATTGAATTTACTAATAATTTGCTTCTCTCACAATCCTTTAGGAAATCCCTGAAATGAGAAACAGATGATGAAGCAGAAAAAGAACGATTGTGAGGCATGGAAAATATCACTGTATCACAGGTTCCTAGAGATATAAAAGAGAAAGACAGAAAAAATAATCTTCTTTATAGTCATCAGATTTGCCAAAGGAAAATACTGAAGAAAACTGCCCTAGAATAAAGATGCAAGAAAGCTCCTTAGTCCTTTTTCTTGATATGTAACAACTCTGATTATGGAAACATGGAGAAAGAGACTCTAGATCCATCAAGCAAAGCTCATTGGACAACAGCACAGGGATGTATTTTCCTGAAACTGCCTGTAAATAGTCTACTAACATTAATGATCATTAAATATAATCACTGAGGACTAAAATACTCTCTAAAGAGAACTTCTGTCACAAGACAAGCCCAATTCAGAAACAAATAATTTCAGGGCAACTTCATCTTTATAGGAAGACTTTCCTGAAGGCTATTGATGTAGGTAATGTTTGACTTGATGTTTTGAATTAGATTCCATTTGTCATCAAGGCCATTTGTAACATCATAATCAGAGCAAAAACAAAAGGGATCTTTATCTGGGTTCAAGTAGTTTGCTGGTAAAAACTACTTCATTTTTGTGAGGTTTCATGTATTATTTAAATTTCTAGGGCCTGTATTTTAAAACTTACAGAGATATCGAGTGTATTTATTTTGAACTGTAAAAATGGGCAATGTCAAGCGACCATCATCAAAAGACTGAAGTAGTTTATTTTTTTCCTGAAATAAATGTTAATTATTTTTTTAAGGTGAGGTAGCAAAATATTAATTATATTTATCATCCTTTGGGAATTGTTACTGCTATGCTAGCAAATGTGTAAGTGCTATTTTGGGAAGGAGAGCAAAGGAGACTGAATAAGGATATGGAAACCCATTTTTCTGAGTATCTATGTGCCTGATTTTGCTTATATGCATATGTAGGCAGGACATAACACATTTCATATTGAAACTGATATACAAACTTAAACACGTCACATTTGCAATATTTGAGATAATACTGTTCTTTTTCTCTATTTATGCTTTAGTCATATTTATCACTAAGGAGTAAAGAAGAATGTTTCCTTTAAGCCCAATGAACTCTTCTCTGGTTCATCTAAAAATTTGTATTCTTAGCATCTATCTCAGACGAATAGCGGAACGCACAGAATTGCTGTCATTCTTTCTCTCTCCAAATAGAAAATTAGAAGGTGAACTTCCAAAATAACAAATGCAAGCAAATTTAAAATGTCTCTCTAAATCCATCTCAACTGTTAACTTTGAATTCTATATATTCAAAATTATAGCAGCTTACTAGCATCCATAGGATGTATCTGCACAACAAAGTTAGATTCCTTCCTACAAAAACTCAGCAGACACATATTGTGATTGACAACACTGATAAGTAAAAACTCCTGAAGGTACTTGACATAAGCAGTTCTGAGGTGGTTTCTGTAACACAGGGTGGAGCATACAGAAATACCAAGGACCCAGTAGCAGATGTCTGCTCTAAGAGTACTTCCACTGAGGCACAGCTACCAGGTATACTTCGATGCTGGAAATCACTCAAGTTAACTGTGGATCAAAGGGACAGCTACAGAATCTCTTACACTAAATTAGAATTTCTCATGGAAAACCAAGACAAGCAAAACCAGAACCAACTCCCTCTAAAAGAATAAAAGGTTACAGCAATATTATTACATTAAAAAGACCTATAATAGGCCTAAATACCAGCACATGATCATTCACATTGTTGTTAGCACAGTCCCAGCCCAGTTTTAACCTGAGCCAAACAGCAGTTTCCAAACTGTGTTTCCACACACCCCAGGGGTTAATACAGGCCAAGCAACATTCCGGGCAGGGACTTTCAGTGGGGTCACCCTGCTCTGGAGCTGGAAGAGAGCTTAGATCTATGGAAGAAGCCATAGGGTACCAGCTCATCTCAAAGCCAGAGAACAGCTTCAGAAACTGTTTTCTGGCACATTTTAATGTACTAATATAGTGGCAATCAGAGGTAATAAGAACACTGAGGAATTAGGAGACAGAAATCCATTGTTTCCTCTTTGCGAGTCATCCTTAATTAAACAACAAAGGCTATTTAATTAAAGCTTTGATGATCTGTACTGTTAATCTTTAATACAGCTTTTAGCCTTGATGTTTGCTACTTCAGAATTTTAAAAGTTGACTGGCCAGCTTCCTGTCCTTTCAAAGTAAAAGGGATGAAAGAATCTGTAGTGAAATCATGCAAAAGAGATGGATCTCTTTTGCAATCAAGAGCAACTCCATACTGGATTTTTACACCAAAACAGTCATCTTAAACTTCACTGGGAAATCAGCTGGAGCACAGAGAAGAGGAATAAAGTGATTTCTATAAAACTTCTACTTAATTAACAGATTCACAATGGTTTTCAACACTTAGGAATTTTTCTTAAAGGACAGCATCTCAGTAGACCAGAATATGGTAAGCAAGGCTTGCAGGGCTTGAGAAAAGGGATACGATTTTATAGCTGCAACTATGTTTTGCAAATGCCCCGAGCAGATCCTCCTTGATGTCTATATTCTCCATATGTTCACTGGCACAGGACCTGGACACTGCTCTGTGGGAGCTCTGCCTGCAAGACCTAACCTGTCAGCAAAACGGGAAACAACGGCAGCAAACATGCTGCCCCTTTGGCAGGTAATGCTGCTGCTTTTGATGACCAGGGACATGCCACAGTTCTTCTCCGTCAAGTGAGCAGATCCAGCCAGGCAACTGCAAAAACCTGCTAGACAGTTGGGTAATTCTGCTGTTCTCTGAAGCCCTGGACTATTACTGGCAGCACAGCCTTCAGGAGAAACAGCCAGCTTACAGGTAGAACTTGCTTAAATTCTAACCTCTTCTCCCACTTCCCCGAGTTAAGAAGACAGTTTAGAATTACAATACACTATGCTATTTTCCTTGCATCCTAATATATCATACAGCTTAGTGTGGTAATTATGTGTGTTCCCAAAGTATGACCAGTTTAGAAGTGGAATTAACAGTGCCATGAGTTCAGCAAAACAGTACATGGGGGAAAAAAGCATTAAAAGTGTTTCCTCCAGTTCTTAATTCATGATAAATATACATTTTGTACTTGCATTTACCAAAGCACTGTAAAAGTGAATCACCACTGATATTCATCACAAATTGCTTTCACCAGTAATGATATACAATACCCTGCATGATAAAGAAAAAGCATTCATGACAAGACAAAAGTCACCTAGGAACTAAAGCAAATTGTTTCATACAAAACCGCAAGATCACACACACAAAACATTCTCAGCTATTTAACTAACTATGCAGTTCAAAGTCTCAGTCAAGAAACAAGTTCCATTTGCTGTGCCTGTGCAAAAGAGAAATGAGTCCACATGAATCACTGAAACACAGTATGATGTAGTACTGCTTGGTTCTAGTTGAGATTCACCATAAATCAATAGTAGTAATCTTATTCATACACAATCAGTGTGGTTGAACCCAATGAATACAATATTTCAATGTAGGATACACGGGATATTTTATGCAAGTATTCTAAATTAAACAGATCTGTTTCCTTTCCATTCTGTCAAATCCCAGGAAAGATAGATAACTACGATCAATAAAGTAAGATTAGGGCTATTCAATACTGAGAAATTTTCAATATCACTGTCCAGAAGATTAATATCTGCAGATCATTGCAGCAGTATGACAAAACCAAAGTACCAGAGGCCAAGCTCTAAATAAGGACAGCAGCGTCTTTTCTGCATTACTGCTTCTGTTACTATTGATTCATGGGAATGACAAACTTCCACAGATTCATTTAGTTTCCTTACGTATGTGAACTTACAAAGCAGTTATTAACACATGTATCTGTGTGAATTGCTGAGTACCTTTTCAGTTACTCACAATTTTGCACTCTGTACTGTTCAAAAAGTCTGTCCATTTCCTACCCATTTTCAAAAGCAATTCCCCATATTTTGTGTATAGAGTATACAAGCTGTATTTTTCTACCAACTGTACAGAGAGCAAACATATTTGTATATTTTTCTATGACTAAGTTAGCAGATAAGTTTTTTCTTAATTAAAAAAATGCTTTGTCAATTCCCATGCTCCATCTTAAGCAAAGGTTGTTTATTTAAAGAATATAAAACTAGAAAAATGTATCCTTAGTCTTCATGATGTTCCTTCTTTTTTTTGACTGAATTGTAAATAAAGTACAAAAGTGTATGTAGAAAAGAAAAAGACGAAATGGGAATTAGTCACTTTCTCAATAAAATTCTTACCTGGTTTACAAGCTACTAAGCCATTTTCACTTGAAATTATAATTCAGTTAACATCAGTGCCTTCAATTTCTGGCATTTAAATCTACCTATGTACCAGAGATACAGGAAGTAGATGACTTTGCTTCTTTTCATTTACATGTTTACTTTCTCCAGAAAAAAAATATGAATAGGTGCACTTAGTTTCTTTATTAGTGTCTAAATAATTGTATAGATATTACCCATCTTTTGAAAGTTGATTGCCCCAGTGTACTGTATTAATGCTTACTAGAACAATCTTCAGTCAATAAGTATTTGATAGAATTAAGCAAAGTGTATAAACAATTTTAGGAAAACCCTCTTAGGCACCAAAAGGATATTGAGATACTTTACAAAAAGCCATTTTGCAGAACCCCCCTCCACAGGATGTGTTTCACATGATATGCAATCTGCATAAAAGGTAAGATAAATAAATATGTTCATTTAAAAAATTATTCTCCATTTACCAACAAATATTATTTCAAAGAAATTTTAAAACTACTCTGCATAGAAATACTTTTTTTATAAAGATATCTGTATGTATATTACTTAATATTTTGAAAGCGTTTTGCTGTGTAAGGCATTTAAGCAACAAGTTATTACATATTTTACTAATGAGTAATGGTATACTTGCATACTTAACACATGAAGAAGCCCCTTCTGCAGACTTTATCAAAATGAACATATTTTAGTCAATTAAATAAGGCTCACTGAAGAGAGTTCAAATAAATAATGTTTAGTATTATAAGAACAGCAAGATAAGTTTAGAGGGAAAATTTCATTTTTATTCAAGTATTAAATAAGCATCCTGTCACCTTAGAACTACAAAAACTTACCAAATCTATCTAGTACTTACTTAGGGATCTACAGACAGTCTGTTAGCGCAGGTAATAACCAGAGTATTACTGATATATTGTCTGGTCTTCCACTCCCTCTTATGAAACTTTTAAAGTCTTCTACCTTACTTTTTGTCACACCTAGACATCCAGTCCTTTGGCATAAATAGAAAATACAAATACCAAAAATCTTTATAAATAATATCAATTTCATACCATAATTTGAATATACTGCTGCTAGCATACACCCTATTTAAAATCCCATAGTATTTGAGTAGTTTTAGATAATGGAAAGTGATCTGAAATCTTTCAAACTATGAAGCTTAACAAAGTTCGTTCTTGCTGTGCTCCAACGGATTAAATCTGCAGGCAGGCAGATGGAAGGATATTGTTTTTCAATTACTATTCCCTTTTTTCTTCTAATGATTGCAGTGCTATCAAGTTATATTTTTATTTTTTTTTAAAAAAAAATTAGTTACCAAAGTTATTAATCTGTAGTGGCATGACTTCTGGCAGAGGGACCATGTTGCTAACTTTTACTGAAGTCTCAGTGTGCTAAAAAAGGTAAGAACTATGCAAGTATAATCAGATTCCATTTTTTTTGAAGCATGGATTTTAATGCCTGTAGTCTTATTACTTCTGCTTCAGTTTAAATAAAGCTTTAAATTATGCCTTTGAAGCAAACAAAACATAAGCACAGATTTAAGTGTTTAAGTGCTGACTCAGCAGCTGTTCAACTGTACATAGTTTTCTCTGTTACAATCCTGATAATGATGTCTTCTTGCAAAGATAAAATAATTATGGTATTTACTGAATAAACAGTATGTAGAATACTAGTCATCTGTTATTATTACGCATCTCTCGTAATAAGAAGAACTACTGTACTGTGAAGCTATCCTCCCCCTTCTGTTTTTCCTACAAGACTAACACTGTAATTTTTTCAGTCACTGCACTGCAGAAGTGGTTTCACATTGAAGGTTGAGGACTACTCTTTTTCTCCCAGCATAAAGGAGGACATGACAGTGCATATGCCTGACTTTAAAGAGGGCAAGGGGAAGTAGACAAGCCACAGGGAGCAGTTTTATTGTACATCTCCATCCAGATGCAGGCTGTTGATTAGAAGTTGTGAGGGGAAAGTATGACTCTCTGCTTACTGAAATTCTGTTTCAACTTCCAGCTCCATCCATCCCCTGCTCCAGAAGGACTAAAATTTTCCAAGGCAAGATAACCAAAATTAAGCATATACTTGGAAATTCCTGTAGTTTTATGTCTTCTATTTGTTTGTGTAAACAATGCATTAAATTATTATTTGAAGAGAAAAATGGGACTACGAAACAATGCATGTGTCTGTTGTGGTCAGTATAATAACTATTGCATATACAAAACACTAAAATGATATTTGAATGAATTGACAGAATCTGTTTAAACTTCTGGAGAAAGAACATTTACTCAAAGGACAGGTGTTTCAGGAAAGCACCTATTGCAGATACTGCATAAATTCAACTGTAGTTACTAAAAAGCAAAACTAGATGAGCTTTTCTAGGCTACAGAGATCTATGTCATTTACAGACATCTGTAGCAATGGCCAGGTGGCATTTTAGGTGACCACAAATATTCTGATGAAATATTTCAGAGATAGAAATCACATTTAAAATCTGTGGCTCAATCCACTTGTACACAAGCTGTCATATCAGTAGGAACAGATAGATGCAGGGGCTTTTTCATGAAGGTAACTGTTGTGTAGTTTACAGTTTTCTCAAAAGTAGAACAGTTTGACTATCCAATGTGATTGAAGATACTTGTCATATTTCTAATGTAAAAGCTGTCTAGTGCTATGTTTGACATAATTTTATTACTTTGTTCAAAAGTAGCATTTAGAAATACTGCAGATATACATTCTCAACTGTTTACTGCTTCACTTAACAGTACTTGATATAATTTTTGTTATTTAAGGAGGATGAGTGTTGCCCTTGAGTAAAATTCAAATCGAGATTACAATCCATTAAATTTACAGTAGCAGAAAAGAGTAAATATATTCTTTAGTAACAAATTTTATTATATGTTCTGTTTGAAAAAGAAAACAGACTAACAGAGTTAGCTGAACATGAAGATATTTTTCAGGGTTTTTTTTTTTTTTCTGAAGGTAGCTAATATTTCATCTGCTATTTTTACTTTAAACTTGCTGGAGATTTAAGGCATAATAGTCAAATATGGAGCCAAATGTCACGAAGCTTATTTAATACTCAAGCTCCAAACTGTCAAAAAATATTTCCAAAATGAGATAATGAATTGAGAATTGTTATTTATTTCACTTAATGTGGTTTTTGTTACTTTGTTTTTGAACAACTATGGATCTTTTTCCTGCATATATAAGGAATGGCATTTTTCTGTTTTAAAAAATGAGAACTAGTAAGATTCTAACATACTTATTTGAGTGAAGGCTTTAAGAAAAATACTAGATATCATTTTAACTCACAACCCAGCCATAAGATCTGGAGCACTATATCTATAATAGGATTCAAAATATATTCTACTCACAGAGGAAATAATCACCTACTGGGATTCAGCTCTTACCATCAGAAAGAATGCTTTTACAAGAATAGGTTGTGCTGAGCCAATTATATCATATGCCATACTTGGCTCAGTTTCATATAGATTTTCACATTAAAATAAGCACTAGTTGCAGTGTCTTGATATATGCAGTCATTTGGTACTTCTTCACAGTATGTGCCACAGATTATCAGGCATCGCACAGGCCTTTTGATTTGCTTGAGGAGGTGGCTTATAGCAAATGACCATAAAAGTAAGGAAGTAAGTAATACTTTTACCTCAATATGAAACATAGAAGGTCATGAAACATATATTGTCAACAGATGCAAACCAGAGGAATCTCTCTGAGCTTGATCTCCGAAAGAAAAGATGTCCTATGCTGCTTGCTAAATTGATGACTAGGAAAAGACAAAATCTATTTAAAATTCATGTCCTGCACAGTCAATCAAGTTATAAGCAATACCTTCTTTTTTTAGGCACAAAGGGAATTTTAAGGGCATCACTGAAGTATGAATTTCATTTTTCCTTGTCTTAGATATCCCAACAGGCTCCAGAATTGAACTATGCAGTACAAAACATATGCATTATATATGAACATTCATCTGTCTTATGTGTTACAAATCTGAATCTCTGAGAGACCAAATAAATGGATTCTTTTTCAGCATCTCATTTTCCTTTCTAGCTTGGCTTGTATCACACACTGAATGTTCATTCACTTGTATTACAACTCATATTTATTAGGCAGTATTATTAATACTTTATAAAAAATATCAGTATATCAAAAAGAGTCTGAAGTGTTTTGCAAAAAAAAAACTTTTTGAAAGGATCACACATATTCCTCTCTAACAGTAAAAAAAGGAAGAAAAGCCTGTTAAAGAAACAGTTTTAACAAAATAAAAGTCGTGTGGCATTTGATAGATTGAGTACAAGCCAAACTAATAAAGAAGCCTGAACAATAGCCATTCGGTTCCCTTTTCTTAGGTTTCTTTAATCTAATATTTGCAACTTCCATCAGTGAACAAGTCTCTCTGCAGAACAGGTCACTCTGCTGTACACTTGGAACTGGATGCATTTTGCCAATCTTTCAAAGAAGTCAAGTTTACAATTCTAGCTGTGAGCCACATCGCATGGCTCTTGAAGCTTCGTCATTGTATTTGGTTTTTCTTTTCTCCCTATGTTTGTGAAGGCAAAAATGCATGCCACTTCTCAAGCTCATTATAAAGGCACCATCCTTGAGTAGGTAAGATGATAACCTGTCCCTTTTATACAACTCACACACTTCTTGTACTACTTACTATTCATTTTGAGCGTTTGTATACTTATAAATGTGTGTATGTGTTCATACAAATACATATGTCTACTGCACACACACTTGCAGATAATAGTGAATAGAAAGATAGCTGATTCCAAATATGTTGTTCAGCCAGATTTGTTTAGCCTTTACTTAGAAGTTACATTTCATTCTGATTACAAGAATTTAATCACTGAATCAATGTCATCGGAAATAGAAGAAAGATATAGTGTAAAGACTTTACTAAAGAAAAATTAAGAAAAACTTTGCTAAACTAATTTATGATCATACTTTTTAGAAGATATAGTAATGAAACTAGTATTTTAACTGAAGGATTAATTCTGATTATAGATAGAAGAATGAAACTTTACAGAAATTAGAATAAATTCTGGTTGGAATGGAAGACAATCAGCCCACCATAGATTTGGCTTTCCATTAGTTTGTTGCTACCAAAGTACAGCTTAAATATCACTCTTTAATCCAATAATGATTTAAATAGAATATGACATTTAAAAAGAAAGCCAACAGATATTTAAAGGGAGACCCTCTAGGAATGTATAAGCGTTTACTTAAAGTGGGATAAACAGTTAAATATGCTGCCTCAATATCGGCTAATTGAAAGCTTAACCAGCTAAGGTACTATTGCAGTACCAATGCTTTGGTTTATTTTGCACTCCATATGAAAAAGACAGTGGGAATAGGATGGGCTTATGAAAGAAAAAATCAGTAACCTACAATTTTTATTAAATCATGTTTGAAGAATTATTTTATTGTAACTACTTTACATCAGCTGAGTCTTTCCTTACATATGGAATGTCTGCCTATGCAGCAGGAGGCCAAGGGGAAGGGAATGCCACTGTGGCATACTCCCTCCAGGGCTCCTGGGAAGAGAACTCTTCAAGGACCTGAGAAAACAGTTTCATCGCTATTATAGCCTTTTGCAGAGATTTAGTCCAGACTAATTCTATCCTGGTTTGGTGGATCAACTACTTATGGACAGTTGAACAGCAGTCTAATCTGGTTAGCATCTGAAAATAATTTGCACAATTTAGGACTTCTCCAAAAGGCAAAGAAAAGCTCTGTATGCGTGGGCAATAGGGAGAATCACCTCAGAAGTGCACTCCTGATCCAAATGAAAATGTTCACATTAAAATTAAGTACCTTTTTCAAAACAAAGTGGTAATCTTAATACAGCATAGAAGATTTAAAAAGTAGCCAAACTAATATATATTTTTAAATACCTGATCTCTTTTTCTACAATGGGCTTCCCAAGCCCAATAAAACTGGCTAGTGGACCTCACTGAAAAGAGGTATAAGATTTTCAGTATGTTTTCGATTGATATGCCTTCCCTTTACAGATTATTTACTAGGGGTTAACAGAGGTCTTTCTACTGTCTGCATTCTACACAACTATTCACAAGTCCTCTTGGAACTATGTGCTTTGTGATCAACTGCAATTAGACACATCATGAAATTAATATGCCTGTAATGCTTTTCAAAGCATACAAGCAACCTTACAAGTATGTTTTGGATCCTTCAGTTATGGGGAGAATACCCAAATGTCATCCACTTATTATAATTCTTTTTATTTAAGTATTTCAGATCTTTTAAATTCAAATAAGGGAAGTATAAGAGCAGTTAAAAAATATTCTAATTCATCACACTGTTTTCAAGGAATCTGCATGTTTTCACCTTCTGTGGGAAAAAGAAAAAAGAATGGCAACCTTATTTTAAGAATGAGAAATTTATGAGCAGAACATTGTCTGTTCTTCATCCATATGATACTATTTTTCACACACTTGCCCTTTATATGTCTGAGTAGAAACAGAATTACTTAATGAGAAGAATGAAAATCCTCATGAAGAACTCAAAAGACTTGTATTCCTTGTTGTTCACCTTTTAAAAGATACATGATAATTCTGTATTTAAAAATAAAAGTGAAAAGGACAAAATATGCCCATTAAAGTTTCATGTAGCAATTTTTCTACACTAGGAAGTGTTTGGGGATGAGATGTCATACTGATTCCATCAAGTGATATACACTGTGGCACAGTGAACTACTTGGGCATGGAGATGCTAAGTAGGACCCATATGGTATACGGGTCATGTACTGATTCTCTCATATAAATTAATTTCATCTCATCAAAAGACTGGATGAAGTCTGCAATTTGGCTAGAAAGCAAAACAACTAGATGTTTCTACATGATCTCATGCAGGATTACTAGAGAGTACCCCGACAACCTGGACTGTCCCAGTTCCCTCTGCCAAATCTTATGTCCTGGATCACTGACATACTGTCTTTAGGCTTTTTGCAGTGGACAGGTAATGTCTATGTGGCACTTCAGCTTGAATGCTCCATAACAGCTGTCCCATACTGTTTAACACAAGCCACTGTAAAATCATCCTTTAGCTTATCTGCACATCACACTCCACTCTCATACCAGCAAGTAATTAGTCCTGCTTTCTTTTAATGGACTTCTATCTCTAGATTTCTTTAATGAAAAGGACTGGAAAACCATTTCTGTCTCCCAAGCTGGCCCAGCTGGCAGGATAAACCAGAAACTCCTCCATAAACCTCCACATATCCCAGGTCAGGTCCCCAGCAGTGCTGTTCCTTGAGATCTGGCTTGGCTGTTCCTAGCAAAGTTCTCCAAGCTTGCCAGAGCTCTGCTAGAGCGGTACCTATGGAAGTGAAGACAGCAAACATACACACTCTTACTAGCACCTAAAGAAGCACACTACCCTCCAGAGTTGCCCAGATCTGACCTCAGGAGAAATCTGCAGTCTAAGGTCAAATTTGTGTGTCTGGATGAGTTGGACATACTCATTCTTTAACTGAATGTAACTCGTTGGGAAAAAGCTGGTATCGCAATACCACACACCAAGGACGTAAGGACCCTGTGGCCTTTGTGAGTGAGCAGTGTCTTCTCAGCAGACCACAAGCTGAGCTGCAGATGGAAGGGTTCAAACAAGATTGAGCAAGAAGAGTCTCAGGATGAGGGCTGGTGGGGCTGACTGTTGCAAGACACATCTTACTGCTGCTGCTTCCCTGGCATAGCTTAATAATTTACTCTGACTGAATAATCAGCACTTTTCCTACTGTGAAGATTTCTTGAAATATTTTTGGAAGCTGCAATTATATTACTTTTGAAGAGTTACCCATATCCTTTGCAGAGAGAATGTTGCATTTATACTGACATTTCTACAGTATTTGGTATTTTTAGAACTGAAAATAAACAGTTTAACTGATTAGGTGTTAAGAGTTCCTGAGTAAGCTTTATTTGAAGTGACTAGGACAGATCCTGCTTTCACCTCTGTTTTCACTCATCCAGATTTGTACCAAGTTGTAAAGAAATTGCTTTAGCAACTTGATAGAAAAAAGAATGAACTTCAAGTTTTGTACAGGTATACAATTCAGATATAGGTGCATAATTCAGGAGATAAAATTCTCACAAACTCAGATGATACTGTCACTTTCTAGCTAAGAAATGCATGGGAAAGGTATTGTTTCAGTAACAGTCCTGTCCTATACTATCTGTATATCTGTATCACAAAAAAAAGTTACCAAGTCCAAGCCTCTTGCTGTTACTTGGTTTAGATCAATGCGAAGGCAATCAAAATCTAGCTATATCACTATGAAGTGAAAAATTCAGTGAAATCCAAAGGACCTTAATAGCTTATATGATTCTGGTATTTAAATTATGCTAAATTAACCTCCAAAGTATAAGTCATCTTCTAAGAAGAGGCTTTATACATTTAAAAGAGGGCATAGAAATAGATATAAGACACTGTAAGCTTTTCAGTGTATATCAGTGTATAACCAGTCAGAAGAAAAGCACCATCAAGGTGACTTAAATCTTTCATATTGACAGTATCTAATACCATTAGGATTTATTTGTAATATTTATAGAGGATGGCATAATTCCTAAGAACTAAAAAAAGCTCTAAGAACTTCTTAGGCCAACAGAAATTATGCTTACTCTGTTTGCTTCAGTCACAACTACTGTAGTTTTTCCACACTAAAACCAGAATCAGACAATGAACTTTTGGAAAAATTAGTATAAAATTCAAAATTCATCATGAAAACATAGCTGGATGTAATCAGGATTTCAGTGGTTAAATGAGCACACTAGTTACTGCTTGCTGATATAAGTAAAGAGAAATATTAGTAAAGAAATAGTAAGTGGTTTGAGCATACAGGTAAGGGTAAGGGACACCCATGGTACCTAGGGAACTGTGGCAGTAAGTAATGTTCAGAATACTCCAAGGTGTAAATGTTGGCACGTTTAGGAAGGTGGCACACCAAGCTGTTACCCATGTACTGTGGTTAGTATGGACAGCACTTATCTCTTTACTGAGTCACAAACCAATGAACAGGAATCTCAGCTTCCTCTTTATAACGTGTTATCTGCCAGTTTGAAAGAATAAACTCAACAAAGGACATTTGTATACCCACACCCATGAGGTCTAAAATGGGGAGAAATAGATGTTGATTGCTGATCTAATTATTTGAATGATGTTTGGCTAACTCATACCTCTACGTCTTCATTGAAGTTCTGATAATGCCTCATGTTCAGCTTTTTTACTAAATCTTGGCATTGTTCATTATGTAATTTTTTTCTTATGTCATTTCCTAGAGCCATTATTTTTTATTACTTTTAATTATAATAAGTCCTTTAAAGAATTACACCCCTATGAACATAAGGAAATGACCCCATGGCAGACTAAAGTGTTCTCTATCTGACCTTATAAATTTCCATATAGTTATTTATGTATTCAAAAATGAATATTTATATTGCAAGACAGACAGCAAAGATAAACTGTAGCACTGCAAATGCTGAAGGGCATGTGAGTACCACTCAGGTCACATGAGTATTTCAACTCTATTCTCTCAACAAAAAACATGTAAACCATATGACTTCAAAGCTTTCCAAATACAACTGCTTATATTGTGAAAATAATGCAGAGATTAACTACTTTTAACCTGTGTTAATGCTATGCTGTATTACCTGTTGCATATTAAAAAGACCTTCACAGTTTGTCTTGTTATTGTACAGACTTATTTCCAAGCTCACTGGCATTCTGGATTTTTGGTGGGTTTTTTTGGTTGGTTGTTTCTTACTGTTGTCTGTTTAGCTCATGTTTTGTTTTACTTACATTGCATTAGGACCATATCTTTTTTTGAAGCCTTGAAGTTCACTAACATAGATTAATAATGAAAAAAATTGAACTTTAAAGCTATATATGGCCAAGCAAAATAACTACTTCATTAAAAATGGGGTTCTAACTTCAAATACATTCATCATTAAAACAGTGAAGCATTAGAAATGAACCTTGAGATAGTGCAGCATTAGCTTCTTACAGTAAACAGACACATTACAAACATTCTCTATTTCATTAACTTAGCACACCAATCCATATAACACCTACTTATGTTGTTATTCAACATATATTGACATATTTATGGACATTTTTTAGGAAGTAAGATCATTAATAAATCAGCATTGTGTCTTAATTTATGTCTTTACCATCCAGCATACTGCTAACACAAAAATAACAGACAGAAATAAGATGACTCATTTTGTGAGGACTGTCTCAAAATAGGCCTGTTGGTATTTTGAACCAAAGATGCCACAAAAGGAGGTAAATAGATGATACTGAAAAGGATCCATGAGTGAGGAGAAAGTGTTTAGAACACAGGAAGAAGGAAATGATATTTCTTTCTCCTTCCCTCCTGCAGAATTTTCCTGTTTTAAATTATTTTAAACATTTTGTCTTCTGCTGCTTAATAAATCTGCCCTCAGGAAATGAATAGACTTTAATCTGAACTGTGTATTTTATTTGAACTTTTCTGGGAAGTAACTATGGTTAATGGAGGAATAATAGTTTTAAGAAAAATTAGATGGAATGTACTGGAAAATATCAACCTTTACATTAAATAGTCTTAGTAATGAAGTGGCAGCAGTGCAGTGAACTTAAAAAAAAAGTCTAAACTCAGTCCTAAGTCAGAATCATTACCTGATTTATTTCCGTTTCTATTTACATTTTTTCCTGCACTTTTTCCTGAGTTTGCTAAAAGTGTTAAATACTATGGCGATTTTGCACCTGTCCATCATAAAGTCGGACCAAGACTATATTCTTCAGAGATCACTGAAGAGTCAATAGATATTAAGAACTACAAGAATTTCTGACCTCGGCTAGCTTAATTTCAGAAATTCCCTTTAACTTCTTTTGAAAGCGTCTGCTTTATTGTGAAATAACAGTTCAGGTGAAAGGTTCTCTATCACATTTCCAAGTGCCTGGATCCATCCAGCCTTTCCTCTATTACTTCTTTTCTACCTTTTCTCAGTGAATTTAGTGTTCATTAAAGTACAAGACTAACAGCACTGACCAAGCTAAACAAAGTATCCAGGCTGTTTCTTACTCCAGTTCTACTGATTCACCCTTGTCTCTCGACCTGCAAACTACCTTGTTATTCTAGTCCTTCACCTATCTTGTGCAGAGACTGCCAATCATATCACATTATCCGCAGTGTTTTTTATAAGCTGTGAAAAAAAAACAAGATTAAGGTGAGACTACCCAACTAATTTTAACTTCTAGTTCTCCTGTGTAGAAAAAGAAATTTTTTTAATTGGCTCCATAAACTTGGAAATGTAACAAGTTTCTGTGAATTTTTCATTCAAATTGCAGATTACTTCTATACAGCATTTAAAAAAAAAAAAGAAAAAAAATCTTAAAAGTATCTTTCAAAGGAAATACAGGCCTCATAATATTTCCTTTTTTTTCCAGGGCTTTCTAGATACCTAAATCATTCAATAGCAATTACGACAGCTCTGCTTAATTCTCTAAGCTCTCAGTCAGTATCATGCTAATAGCACATTTGTGCAGATTTGCCTAATATGGACACTGCACAAAATGCTCCTCTTTTTAATATGTATGAACAGGAATGGATTTACCTAAGATAAGGAAGGACAGATACCATAGAAAAGAAATCTTAAAATAAAATCTGCTATCCCATTTTGCTCTGCCCATCCAGCTAAGTACTGAGTGATAGGGTTCTATTCTTGAAGCTATGCCACCCGAAACTCCCCTCACAGGTCTAAGTTTTCATCTCTCATTATTCGGGTGCAGTGCTGGCAACGAGCATTTCTAGCCAAGAGCACAGTTTAGGCTTATCTTGGTCTCTTCTACCCACCAAGCTAGATTCAAGAAACTATACACCTCTCCTTGTCTGCAAGCCAACCAAGAAAGCATGTGTCCTAAGGCATAGGAAACATTAGCTGGGTCTCTTGTCACTTGATAAATCACGGAGGCTCTCCCACTCATATCGGGATCATATCCACCAATACACTTACAGGCACAACTCCTCCTTGGAAGACAGCTGAGCTGTAGTGCTCCCAATGATGTTCAGCCAGCCCCAGATTTCAGAATTCAGATGACAATGAAAACAAATGAAACAGTTGAGCTCTTGAGATAATGTTTGTCAGGTTAGCTCAAAAAAAAAAAAAATTGCATCTAATGCTATCCTAGCAAATCAATGTCTCTAAGCCATGCCCTGGTTTTAGCTGGGATAGAGTTAAGTGTCTTCCTAGTAGCTGGTACAGTGCTGTGTTTTTGAGTTCAGTAGGAGAAGAATGTTGATAACACGCTGATGTTTTCGGTTGTTGCTAAGTAATATTTAGTCTAAAGTCAAGGATTTTTCAGCTTCTCCTGCCCAGCCAGCGAGAAGGCTGGAGGGGCACAAGAAGCTGGGA